>OZ007570.1:29185460-29217960 GCA_963931925.1 Onchidella celtica
AGGGAGAGACAGACAGACAGACAGACAATGAGAGAGAGAGTGAGAGAGACAAACATACAGAGAGAGAGAACTATTTCACAACCCCTTTCTAACGAAACGCATACACACACACACACACACACACACACACACACTATATATAGTGGTATGCATAAAAAATGAATTCAAAATGAAAATAAAAATATAACATTTAATAATGCAACAAATAAACATTGTTTTATTTAACGCTGAATTCATTTTTTTCCCCAAAAAATTTACTGTATGTTTAAATTTCTCAGACTTGTTGTCGACATACGGGTCTGGAAATACAATGTGGATGTTCCTATCCTTTCCGAATTTCAACCTGAAACCTTGTGCTGATCAAAGACAGAATAACTGAAACCGCAGCACTGCGTGTTTATCTTCCGTACCCTAATCAGACACTAGATTGATACGATCTAGTAACTATGGCATAGCGAATGGTTAACGCTAAAGGGAAGAGATGCACCAGTGTATAACGTCAAATACACTGGAATGTGTTTAATATATCGTGACCTAACAGCTATGGGGCTTAGAGGAGTTCCCGTTTATTGTGGATGTAAATCACCTGCAGGCAAATAAACATGACAGTCCAGCTTGAAGAAAAAAAAAAAAGGAGAAAAAGAACTAAAACAGTTTTTGGACCTTTTTAATTGTACATTGAAACGATTTATTGATATCTCACCTCACTGTTTGTGATCTATGTAAAAACATACCGAGCAGTGCATGCAAGAAGGGAGGGAAAGAGAAGGATGCGAGAGTGAGCGCCATTTCACGATGCGACCAATCGCGGGGACTGAAGGGATTTCAATATACAGCCGACCTATTGCAGGTCAGATCATGATGATTTGTTGATATTTTACTATTCATTTATAACTTTTACTGCTAATCCAATGCCAGCCGGTTCAGCCCTGCTGCGACCCCACGGTTTTTCTGTGGTTTTGATGATATTTCGTGAATTTAACTATACATGTAATTATGTTTCGTTAGACAGCCCTGTAGGTCTCGTGCCCATTTCTAAATTGGGAGAAAATTTTGATTTCGTGCAAATTTGATCTTAGGGGCATTATTAATGGGGTTTCTTGATCATAATTATGGTCGATTAAGTGTATATTGCAGAAAAATAAAAAAGATAACTTTTCTCGTCTTGAGTGGGAACTACAGCCAAGTGATAAATCTCTGTGTATATCGCTGGTGATACATGGAGCCTACATGGTTTTAAGGAAGCTAACGACAAGTTAGTTACTTTGAAATGATTGGGTAAATTATGGCGCAAAGCAAAGCACGTAAGAATGATAATCCTAAACAGGCAAACCCAGTGTTTCTTTGTGTATGGAATGCAAAATACATTTAACAGTGCCGATATGATAAAATGGGGCATATCCATCACCACGTTCAAAAATAGTCTAAAAACCCATTTATATAAATTGTATTTGTCGATGGAATTGAATTTCTGAATTTCTGTGCTATGTCTAGTAAATGGTGTGTGTGTTGATTGTGTGCGTGTGTGAATCTGATCCTGCACGTGTGTGGTTGTGTTTTTATGCATATATGAGAGTTGGTTATTATTAAATTTTGTTGATCTCCCTCTAAAACGCCTTGAGCTGTCAGCAAAACCGGCGCTACATAAATGTACTTGATTTTTCTTATTCTTATTATTAAGTATGTTTGTGCTTATTTACGTAGTTTAGACAAAATAAAAATTTTCTGAAAAGAGCACAAAATATTGGGGGTGGGTGGAAAAGGGGTTTGGGGGGGGGGGGGGAGGTATCATGTAGTCAGTGTCACATTTTACAACACCATGAGAAAATGAAGACGTTAATGACATAATGTAGAAATCATGCTGTTCGTTTAAATTCAGAAATTCAATTCTTTGCCCATACCTGGTTGCAGATGTCAAGTCTTTCGCATTTCCTCATGTGTAAATGAGCTTGTTTATCTGGGTTTGTTGTTAAAGTTTTTTAAAGCTTTAATTTTTTTGTTCAAATCTCCGTGCCATCCTTATTTCATTTTCTGATGTTTAATTTTCTGTTGCGGCGTATGGACACACAGGGCAAGAGGACAGACTGGGACTCTGAGATCTGCCTTTGTCCATCTGATTCTTCTGATAACAACAAAATCAATTAAACCAATGACAGTCTGGATAGTGTCAAATCCTTTTAAATGCAATTTCACGGCAATGGGCTTAATGTAATTAAATCCCTCGCCTTGATGTCAAAACTCAGTGCAATCTAACACTTTTTTCGTTTGAAAAAAAAAAAAATGTAATCTTCTCGGGAGACAAAGACAGTCACATGATGGACTCGGCGCGCCTTGATCAGATTTCTCTCACTTGTTCGTGTTGAAAGCATTGAACTGCACCAATTAGCGGGTCTGTGGCAATAAAACTAATGCTCTCTCTCGGTTGGGATTTTTGAGAGATGACATTTTTGATTAGCATTTAAGAGACACCGAGCACTGGAAATCAACAAAAAAAAATATGGGACTTTCTGAGCTAAAAAATAATGTTACCTCTATTTTAGTTAACTTCGTGTGGTATTAAAAAATACACCAGTCAGCTCTATATACATTAAGCATGGCAGTGTGGGAAACGATGCTTTTAGAACTGTACTGAAATATGAAAGTTTTGATAAAAACTTCGTCACTTTAGAATGCCAAGGTTCTAACTCTCTTCCGCCAACTTTTGAGAAATTAATGATTGAAGGTTCCTGTGCTCGTAGCTTTGATGATATGATTTTTGTCTTTTTTAATAATACTAACAAATTACACACCGAATCCACTTGAGACTTTGACACACAATGGAGAAGTCCTGTAGAAGAAGTGTGTGTAGTGTGTAACTTAGTTCAGCCAAAAAATGGAGATAGAACCTTGTCCTTCTGAGGGTAGGACCTTATGGCTGAAATAAATTCACAGATTCCACCGGCCAACTCTGGACAAATGTCTCACCCTTGCTGTTTCTGTTGATGCTGCTGTTCATAATTAGTTTGTTATTACACTCATTATGTTTTGTGGGCGACTTTGGCGTTGATGGCCGCAGTCCTGAACACGTTTTGAGTGAATAAATTGTAAGATTTTTAAGATCTGAATGATATATTACAAAAGTGACGCTTTCATTATGTTCCAAATTCTAAACGGACTGATTTAAGCTTACTTATTATTTTTAACACAGACTCGCTATCCTCCATATAAATTGTCAAAAGAATATTAACTTGAACATATAAAAAAGAATAGATACGCCCCCGGTGGTTTCTGCCTACATCACACGTTCGATAGATCTGGCACCAGAATTGTGCAGAAAAAGCCCTTGGCTAAGTAATTAAAATCGCATGTCAGTCTCCAACACAGACTGTGTAAATGCAGCTCTACAAAAATGAAACTAGTACAGTGATTATGTATGAATGCACAGTTTTTTTTTCCAAGTTCCATTATCCAAACTTCTGAAGCTGAAGAAGGCAAGGTATATAAAATAATAAAAATACATGTTCTTAAATCCATAGTTCCCTTAAATACTTTCGCCTCATTAAAACATTCCTCAAGGGTTGGACCATTTAAATTGCCATTCCTGTCGGTAAAGATCGGCTGTTGCAAGCAGAATATATACACAATGTATCACAAGTAAACGTAGGTAAATAAGCTTATCTTAAACATGGAAGGCTGTGTCTGTTTGTCTATCTCTCTGTCTGTCTGTGTCTGTCTCTCTGTCTGTTCCTCTGTCAGTTAGTCTGTCTTTCTTTCTTTCTTTCTTTCTTTCTTTCTTTCTGTCTATCTGTCTGTCTGTCTGTCTCTTTCTCTCTCTCTCTTTCTCTCCCTCTCTCTCTCTCTGTCTCTCTCTCTCTCTCTTTCTCTCTCTCTCTTTCTCTCTCTCTCTTCTCTCTCTCTCTCTCTCTCTCTCTCTCTCTCTCTCTCTCTCTCTCTCTCTCTCTCTCTCTCTCTCTCTCTCTCTCTCTCTCTCTCTGATTGACAGTTACTTTCACTGCATTATCCGACGGCGTTAATAAATTTGATGGAAAGGGGGATGTTCATTTCAAACAGAAAATCTGACTAAAATAGTGTAAGGGAATTACAATTGTGTTGCTATGTGCATTGGACTGAATGTATACACTTATCATGGTAATGAAGTTTTCTTGAAAGGCGCAGTTTCAAATGGAGTCAAGTTCGTACACGAACGACTTCATTCACTCAATCAGTGCCAATCATCTGCACATAGATGGTACAGGTTGTCGGGCCAGTGCCGATCGACGTTAAATAGACAATATTATTATCAATGTATCGTTGCTCAAATTCTGTTGGTTAAACTTTTCCTCTACCTACGGTAATATAATTATAAGCAGAGCATTAATTATGTTTCAAGTTCGCCCGCATAGTGATATAATTATCTGACGACCGCCTTGCCACAAATGTGAAAATTCCCTTCGCACTGAATGAGTTAAAGAGCTGCTCAGTGGAGGATGGAGATCCAGGTAGAACATTTCTGAGAAAAGTAAAAGACGAAACTGAAAGAAATTTTTAAGCAGAGGTGACACGGAGTCGATCAGTAATTAAACTGCTGTGTGGCGCTCTTTAACCCTCAGGTGATGGTCATCGATTTTGAGTTAAGGCTGGATTGAATTGACAAACGTCGATATACTTTCCACAGATAAATTTTAGCAACGATAATTAGCACAATGCAAATCACAGCCATTAACAGGTGTCAAATATACAGTTCAGGAAAGATGCTGGGGACGGGTGCGAGATCTAAAAATAGTTCAAATTCGGTCTAAGGTCTAACTTGTTTAATAATAATTATACAGATTGTAGAGCCATTTAAAACATACCACGATATTACATCACCTGGCTAATTTTCATGCGACAAATTCATGGTTGAAAGAAAAAAAAAATGAGCTCCTGAAACATACGCGTTTGAATTTGATGTAGGAGATGTTGTTTTTTTTCTCTTTGCCTCCTTTTAAAATAATGTAGTGGATATTAAAATGTCTTCCATAACTGCATGCCACTAGTTATATATAAGTATTGCTCCTTTATTTTGTTTTCTGAATTTCCGAGAAAACATTGGGTTTTTTTGTTCTTGTTGTTTGTTTAGCTCCGACGGACAAATTCCCCAGTCCGACACTACACACTGGCATTTTAGATCTGTGAAAATAACAATGGCCGTCACTTCACAAGGAGTTTTAATAGTCCGCCAATAATAGTTATTATTTAGTTGATTTGTTTTCTTTTTTAATTTACAGCCATTCTAATTTTGACAGCATTTTGACATCCCTGTGGGTGAGGAGCCGAGATTTATCTACAATATAATTTCCGATATTTATTATGAAACCGCACCAGCTTTTAACGCTCATTCCAACTGTCTGTGCTGAATTAGAGTATTTCATTGCCCCCCCCCCCCACCGTGCACCAGAGATCTTGACATAGATAAAAAAAAAAAAATTATGTCAGATAAGCAGGCAAGTGCAATACCGTCTTGATGCTAGATGAACAAGAAATCTCAACACAATCTTTATAGTCAGTCGTGAAAAAAACTGTACACTTGCTATAGCTGGCTCAGAAAATAAGTGTTAGATGTTGATCAACTTCTGGGCATCCCCATGCTCCCATGCTCTCTCTCTCTCTCTCTCTCTCTCTCTCTCTCTCTCTCTCTCTCTCTCTCTCTTTCTTTCTCTCTCTCTCTCTCTCTCTCTCTCTTTCTCTCTCTCTCTCTCTCTCTCTCTCTCTTTCTCTCTCTCTCTCTCTCTCTCTCTCTCTCTCTCTCTCTCTTTCTCTCTTTCTCTCTCTCTCTATTTCTCTATCTATCTCTCATTTTCGGATCCAAATTTAACTGACAGCAATTCGCCTCATTTAACAAAATATTTCACCTAGCAGGAATCAAGTCTTTTTAAAATGAAAAAAAAAAATATTTATTACGTTAAAACTCGCTGTCTCACCAAAATCAGTCCAAACTGACAAGAATTCTGATTGATAAGTTCTCCTCTCACCAGAAGGGGAAATCTGTGTGTTATTATGGCAAATAACATAATTATATCATTTGAGGTGGGAAACATTTTCTGCGTGTTCCATGGCTTGCCTTAGGTAACTTGCACTGATGTGTGATAGATCGATGGCTGTCACCTCAGTCTGCGATATTGACAAAATTCCCAACAACAAAATGCGAGTTAAAATGAAACAGATGTACGCCATGGGCAGAGAGGCTGACAGCATTATTCCCTGCTCCACCCTATGCCTTAGTTGCTGCCCACTTACAATATCCTCTGCACTATTCACCACAAAGGGGGCCCAGTGGTTTAAAATAACCCCTCTTCCCTATAATTATGGGGCCTTGTCAAATGCCAGTCCATTTGGGCATATCGAAATTTAATCAATCGCAGCTCACTTCATTTCAATATGTCCACCGCAGTCTCCCCCCCCCCCAAACACACACACCTACTCATACCCCACCCCTACACTACACCCCCCCCCTCCAAACCTCCCCGAAAAAAGGGGGTAAAAACAAAAACACGCACACAAGGAAAACAGCAGAATGACAATATCATGCATTAATCGTTGGCCAGATTTGGTTTTGTTTGCACGATGAAGTTTTTTCAAAGTTTTTGAGTTAGGGCTAGGATTAGTTTAGCAACTGGACCACGGCAGTCTCTTCTTTGCTGACATTGCCATAATAACGTTTTGGGAATTTGGCCACAAGTTGTTAACAAAAACCCTGTTGTGAGTATTTTGGCTGCATATCTCAGACACAGTCTAGCAATATAGTAAGGACGACAAATTTACGACATTTAGCCACAGTAAAGAACCTTCAAGCCAGAGGTGCCTGATGAATTTGGCAGCCCGCAAGAGCTTGACGGCAAAGATTGCATACGAAAACATACCACAAAACAAAGACATTATTAAAAATCATGCTTGTGTTGACAGTGATTGTAACTCTAATTACATCTTAATGAATGGTGTAAAATACCCAAAATCTGTGTGATTATTGTTATTGACAGTTGCTTTTTTTTTGTCTTTTACTGAAGAAATGTTGAGCTTTGAGAGCTAGTCTTAAATGCGCGGACTCACTTTACACAGAACTGACGCTCATTTAGCCCTCCATGGAAGAACTAAAAAAGTTTGCCCGGACTGGAAAACTCGGCGGAATAGGTGAGTAAAATATAATTATGGAGTGTGAAAATATCAATGTAAACTCATGACATTAGCCTTGCCAATGAGGAACACTTCGTTCCTATCTTCACCTATACACACTGTTGGGACAATGCAGATTTTGTCATCTTGACCTAAGCGGTATAAACAGGAAACGTGGAGCAGGTCCCAACAGCGAAACTACACTATGTGGTATGGTTCTGAACCTGACAGATGTTGTGCTTACGTTTATCGGAATCAAAACACGTCAAAGAGGCTCTCAACCTTTCCCTTGTCGGTAGTTAATAATGAAAAGTTTTTCATCTGAGGGCGAGCTGACTACATTGTCAATAGACTACGACATGGTGACATTAATATAACATTTCTGCGTGACTTGTAGGACAATCTTGTGTTTATGTCGCTATAACACGGCCGACACGTATATGCTTGACAAAGGCACGTATGGTATTTAATACTTTATGTTCGTGTTTAACGTACGTTGAGAGAGAACGAAGATTATCATCCGTTGGCATGATATTGAAGATAACAATTCAAGGATATCGGAATACAGGTTTGTAACAGCAGCTTATCAAACTCGCCATGTATACAGCTTTAGAACAAAAAGTCTGGTCTTCTCAAAGTGTTTAAAGCTGAACGGTTTTGATATAACCGGCGGTGAGTATCGGGTACGATGGTCCAAAGCCAATTCGCTTATTTGAAGAACATCAAGACCGCCATGTAGTTTGTGATATTTTTCCTCAGAGAGAGTTCCAGCTTACGCGAAAATATGGCCCACAAAAAATCGTCTTAATTAGCAAAGCCTCGCGTTAGAAGTAATACAGTGACGATACTGAATAATTACGCAAGGGAAATGGGTTTTTAAGACATTCCATCTTAACAGGACCAATTCTTAGAGTATTTTATTTTTAGTTAAATTAATCTTCCCCAAATTGTAAACGCGGAATACCAAGTGGCTTTTTAACCTTTTTTGAAATTACTGAAAACATTGGAATTTCCTAGATTGATGGGATAACCATAAAGGAATCAGTCAAACACCTGTTTAGAAAGAAAACAAAACTACCTATGAAGCTGACATTGTTGAACGGAAGAAATTGGCCACCCAGATCTTTGGGTACTGCAGCTTAGATAGACTGTAGGATTTATTTATCTCTGTTCCTGTCTTGGCTTCCTTTCACAACTTCTGTCGGTGTTCCTGCCTGTCTGATGTAAACATTCGCGCCTAGTGGGCGTCAGCGGTCTCATCGTAACATTTCTTCTGCAGACCTCTCTCTCTCTCTCTCTCTCTCTCTCTCTCTCTCTCTCTCTCTCTCTCTCTCTCTCTCTCTCTCTCTCTCTCTCTCCGAATTTTAAGTCTCTCTCTTTTTTTTTTTTCTTCTCTTTATCTCGCTATAATTGCCATTCTCTCATGTTTTGTGTTTTTAAAACCTATCGCCCTCTACAACAGATAATTATATTTATCCTCTTCTTTAAACAACGTAATTTAGTCCCTGTCCAGCCATTGTGCATCTTTCTCTCATTCTCGCACAAAAACCGAGTGTATGACGCAATGCCAGCAAGCTCTTTGAACAGCAAATGTATAATTATAAGGATGTAACAGAATCTTACCAACAAGGCAATATGCACTGTTTGTGTCTTGATGCATGTGCTTGTTGTTAACTTCATGTAGGAGTAAATAAAACATGCATGGCTGAGCAGTGGCAGGTAGTGAGTGCTGTAAAAATTATAAGGATGTAATATAATCATATCAAAAACGTAATATGCACTGCTTGTGTCTTGAGGTATGTCTTTGTTGATAACTCCATGTAGGAATAGATAACACAATGCGTGGCTGAGCAGTGGCAGGTCGTGAGTGCTGTAAGCGTTTGTTCCGGTTTGAGTACATGAACAGGTCTGGTGTGAGCGATAAAGCTGCCAACACAAGCACTTTACCTGAGAGAGCAGGTATTTGAGTTTTTCTTTACGCGTTTGTTTGTCTGGCGTCACTTTAGTTACATTGATTGTCGGTGTTTTATTTTAAAACGTTTAAAGTTTAAAATTTCTAAGATGTCCCTTAAGACCATGGGTGGGCAATTCTTTTTCTTTTCAAGGCCTCAGATTTGGAATTCTCTGCCTCTGTCTTTGAGAGAGACTGATCATTTTTTTTAACTTTTAAACATCAGGTGAAAAGTCATCTTATATTCTGAATGTCCAGTTTCTATGTTGTTTTTTTCCCCTGAGTATGCCAGTGTATTGTGTATGTGATTTATATGATATGAATGTTGGAAAGCGCTTAGAGCCTGGTTTTTAACGGGATGAAGCTCTATGTAAATGCTGTGTTGTATTAATATTATTATTATTATTATCATCATTATTTATTTTGAAAAATAACATAACTCCGTTCACCTCATGTCCTAGCGTATCAATAAATTTCTCATTTTACAGGAAAGCGTTTCAAAATTTTGGTCACTTTTGTTGTTCACGGATGTGGCAAAAAATGTTTCTGCTTAAATAACTTCAAAACCATTGGCCTAGTCGTGCACAAGCTGGTTTTGATTGGCGGAGTAATTGGATGGTGACGTCACTCCATAGCGTGTCAGTGAGATGTTTCACACCAGCCGACTATTTGTATTTCACTGACATCATCAATGAGGGGAAGTCACAATCCAAAATCAAAGGCTATTGTTTTAAGTATGTACGCACCACGAGCATTTTGCGCTAGGGGCGCGTACGTATACCTACTACTTTTAACCCCGCCCTTATCCTCAACCCTAAATCTTATCGAACCCCTAACCCTGCCCCTTACCCTTTCAACCTAAAGACAGGAGGAAAATAAAAGGAAAACTTGAAAGAATAATTAATCATAATTAATTAAGGCTGTTGTTAGGAACATTTTGAGTAGGAGCTCTCCAGATCTGGAATCAAAAAAGGCTTTAAAATACGTATCTCTAGCGCAAAAAGCTCGAGGGACGTACATACTTGCAACACCACCCAAAATCAAAAACGGCCGGTGAGCGCCTAGGCTCAGAGATATACATACGTCATTTTATGACAATACAGATCTCACCACGAGCAACGACAGCCATTGATAGTCATAACCTCGAAACCACCAAAATATTCGATACGCCAATATATGGGTTGGGTGTCAAGATAACCTTAGACATCACAGTTAAACAGGTAGAAATGATTTAAAAATGTTACACAAACTACAGATTCACGAGAACATTATATTATGCAGTGCGCGTGTTGTTTTACAGAGATTTGGACACCTTGCCTACATACAATCCAAATCACAGTAACAGCTGAAGGAACAAAGCTGGACCATTGGCCTCTGGTCATTTAACCCATGATAACCCGACACTGCTGCTAGTGTTACATCAAAAAAGACTTATGTGCCAAAAAGGTACATCTTACATGAGATGTAGAAATCGTTTCCCATTGCGCCAAGCTTTGTACTTTCTTCTATTCTTGATACTGACCAAAGGGATTACTTACACAAAATTATAATCCTGCTAGAAAGATATAGCACATTTTAATTCTATAATATGACGTCAAAAAGTGGTTAATGGTCTGTTTATGTAACGCGGCAAACTGCTGTGGGTCAGTAAGAATAATAATAGCACTGGAGAATGGGCAGCAGGACGATTTACTGTTCTGTCTACATGAATCTACCTGTCTTTTTTTCTATTCAAGCTCTGGCATTGGACGCTCTTTAGCACTGATGAAGTTTGATACGCATGTCTGTGCGTGTTGGCAGATCTACTCCCTAATGAACAAACATGCCGAGCTACAGCAAACAGGGTGGGCATAAGATTTCCAGCGGGGGGGGGGGGGCGGAGGGGAGGGGACAGAGGGGGAGGGGGATAAAAACAACAACCACAACAACAGGGAACATTGTGTAATAAGAAACAAACGTATCACCTTCCACATCTCTGCCACTTTGCAATGTAAACACAGTTTATCTCATGCAGCACGGAAACGTGGGAATGTCAGATTCATTTCAGTGCTCACGATAAATAATGAGAGAATCAAAAAAGTTTAAAATGGCGTGGAACTGAAAGGAAATCATGAAGAGAAAAGAAGAGCGGAAAAATATTTTAAAAGAAATAAATAAATAAATAAATAAATAAACAAAAGAATAAAAAGAGAGAATAACAGCGGAGAAAGAATTGGTTTGCATGCCCAGGGCATATCAAATAACTTTTCATCTTCCTCTTTTTACGGAAACAAAGTTCACTAAAACTGGCGTATCCCATTGGCTGCTTCCATTGCCTGCTCCACAGCGCGTTTCTTTCCTTGTTAAGGCTCGTAGTGTCATGCGCAGTGACTAAAGACTGCTCTGTCCCAGTTTTAGACTGAGTTGTGAACTATGGAGTTAAACGGGGCTTTGCGCACCAGAGATACTGAAACCAGTTTGTTTCACCAGTTCGGGTCCATCAAAACTGTCCTCTCTCAGCTGGCGGGACGCGACTTCTCGCGCAATGAGTCTAAAAGGACGCAAAAACAGACTTAGTTTTGACTTAGTGTGCCATTAGCCTTGATTTCGCCTTGCGTCAGTGCGAAAGGCAACAATATTATATCCCACAGTTTGACGACAAGGAAAATCCACAGGTCTACACTGTGCCAAATTGATCTATCCACTTATGGTCTTTGCGATGTCAAATTACACTTTAATACTGATAAATGCTGCATCACCTATCCTTCTGTCCTTCTTTCTTGCCTAGATTTAAGCCCACCTAACCACACCACGTCAAAATCTCCTTCAGCCCTATTCTAAACTGTGCCCATGAATAAAAGAATGGCCTATCTCCACTTTTGTTGGAACTTAGATAAAAATGTAAGAGGGTACAGAACCTTCCGGTTTTTCAGTGCAGTAAAAGTCTAACTCTCTCCAGACACAATAAATTAGTTACTTTATGTTTTTTCTCTTAACTCAATATTTAAATAAAATCAAAGAAAAAATACATTTCGATCTGAATTTTCTCGAAAAACAACAAAAGTTGAGTTAGACCATTCTTTTACTCATGGTACAATTGCATTCGATTAGTTAATAGTTATTATGTAAGATATATTTCACCCCTTCCCCCCCCCCCCCCAAAGACCTTCTGTCGCACAGCTAAAACAGGCCCATTGCTGTCAACATGTTTTCACGGTAAATCCATGACCAAGTACGCCTTTGAAATCGGATGTGGGTTTCAAACAGGACGACTTTGATGTACAGAAATCCTGATATATTAATCGCCAGCCAACACTGATTCGATCATGTCCATCATTATCGTTATTGAACATTCGATCATCTCCACCTTCGTTATTTAACGAGGGATCGACGACGCCTACAGCCCTTCTCCAAACATGGCACATTGATTCAACACAAGTTGTCATCACTAATCTGAAGAAAGGTGCAGATTTAAAAAACAACGATACAACAGCGACGATTTCAAACTGCCGAATACTTTGCATTAATGTTATGTTCTTGTCAAGGTTGATGTGCTCATACGTTTCAACCCCCCCCCCCCCTCCCCAAAATCCAAAACAATAACAACAACACACTCAAATCTCACGAAAAACCATCGTAGAAGAGACAATTTAACCTTCACGTGTCAAAATTTACACTAAAGAAACTTCTCAAATGTAACATATTTATTAGCATTTTTACTATTTCCTTTAATTCTTACTTTCGAGACCTCACATTTTGAATCTTTAACGTCACTATACTTACCGCAAAACCTGTTTTAGACTACTCATACTTGTAATATCCGCCTCAACAAACCATTTTAACTAGATGACTGTGCCACATTTCAATAAGATTTTTACAATGTCACTTCATGTATGTCTGTTGTGGAGTTATTGAATAGTGATAACTATGTTTATATAATAATGATACCTAAGATTATGTGTAGTATGTAAGTGCTGTTAAATGTCACTCAGCTAATCTGTAATAGGTAACGCAGGCCTTCTTTTTTGTTTTTAAATTCGAAAGCTGAAAGAGGTGAAGCAGGAGAGTTTTATCTGTATATAAATAAATGCAGAATTCAATTGTGAGCACACACATACCAAAAACTTTACTCTAGTCAGGAAACAAAAAAAGTTATGCAAATTTTTCTAACCTCACCTACATTGAAAAAAAGTGGTAAATTTTAGACCGCGCGGTCAGACTGAAAAACCCCTTCGGACATGAAGAGTTAAAGAAAAAAAAAAAGTTTAAATAAGGAACCGAACAAGATTGCAATAGCCTTTTTGATGACTAACTTTCAAGCAGGCTTCGGATATTATATGCCACACTAGTCCAGATCTGATCTGAAGACTATGGGTGGACTCAAAAGTGTACTGACCGGCAACCAGGAACTGGGAAGAGATCCAGAGGCAGACCAGCAAGAAGATGGCCGGATGGCCTTAGAAGGCAGGAGCACACAACATGGCAGACACAAGTAGAGGACAGAAGCAGGTGGAAGCAGTCCGCGGAGGGCTATATTCTACAGTGGCTGAACAACGCCTGGATGGAGAAGAAGGATGGGGATAGTCCATGCTATGAAATTACTCGGTTGGTGTCACAGCAACAATGGAATTTTCATCTTCAGCAACACAAACTTCAAAAGGAGAAAGAACAGTTTCTGCACTGTGACGTATTGCAAGATACGCTTAAACCGAAACTTACGTCGATACACGCTCAATAAATACGATCTTTAATTCAATGAGATGAAAGTGTATTGACATGAAGCTGTAATCGTTAAATTTGTGTAATCGATATTATGCAAGATCAGTCGGCTCCAGGCAATGATCACACAGTGGATGGGTGTCCTGTTTCCGACTAGTGCTGTCCCTTGTTTTCAGGGTAAACCCACAACCAACGAGATCTTCAGAAAGTCTTGTTTACGTACCTGAAAATTGGCCAGGAATTAGATCTGAAGGACACTGTGGCATGAATAGACAGACAAGTCAACAGATAATTTGCAGGAGGGTTAGGCATGAATGTATCTCGACCTTGATTCGAGTAACTGAAGTTCACAATTAGGACCGGAGCTGAGACGGGCATCTTGGTTTGCGCCGGCACCCCAGGATAAAATGTATGATGATTTTTATTTTATAACAAAACAAATGAATGAATCTCTCTCTCTCTCTCTCTCCCCCCCCCCTCCCCCTCTCTCTCCCCCCCCCTCTCTCTCTCTCTCTCTCTCTCTCTCTCTCCCTGTCTCTCTCTCTCTTTCTCTCTCTCTGTGTATGTGTGTGGGTGGGTGTGTCTCTGTCTGTCTGTCTGTCGGTCTGTTTGTCTCTCTCGCTCTCTCTCTTTCTTTCTCTCTCTCTGTGTCTTTCTCTTTCTGTCTGTCTCTGTGTCTGTCTCTCTTTCCCTCTCTCTCGCTATCTGCCTCTCCCTCTCTGTCTGTCTGTCTCTTTTTCTCTCTCTCTCTCTCTGTCTCTCTCTCTCTCGCTCTCTGTCTGTCTGTCTGTCTCTCTGACTCTCTCTCTCTCTCTCTCTCTCTCTCTCTCTCTCTCTCTCTTTCGCTCTCTCTC
Source organism: Onchidella celtica (assembly GCA_963931925.1). Taxonomy (NCBI): domain Eukaryota; kingdom Metazoa; phylum Mollusca; class Gastropoda; order Systellommatophora; family Onchidiidae; genus Onchidella; species Onchidella celtica. The sequence continues at coordinate 29,200,092 of OZ007570.1, forward strand.
TCTCTCCCCTCTCTACCACAAGAACTTCCACTTCCAACAAAAGAGAAAAAAACGGAAGCTGTGTCGTTTATGTCACAGTGACCCTTCCAAAGAGAGTTTCGTGCATTGGAATATCAATGAGCAATTTGACGCACAATCAATCTTTAAACAGTTGCAGCCCTCGATTTCCCAATAGTTTACTAGCTCAACCCTTTTGTCTTCACAGAGAAACAACTGGGAAACTTTCTGTCATGTATTTCCTGTACAGAGAAGATAAATGTTTTATGTGAAACAATCGACTAAATTTTTCCCTGGTCACAAAATCAATTCATCACCGGAAAGTTAATTGAACGAAGACAATTCATGATGCAAATTCGAGAATGTATTATATGGCCAGACTATTCCAGATTCTCTAACTGTACTGGGACTTTAAATGGGTTCCATAGATGTTTTTTTCTTCTTTCCTTACTAAATTTGCACAAGATACTTTCAGCTGTACCAGATTGTATGGCATGTGCATTATTTATCAAGTGACAAGCTATGGTTAAAGGAAAAGCTGACTAAAAACTTGGTTTTCACCCGGAGAACACAATGAACTTGTCCGATGGTTGCTGTTGATTTCAATTATAAAATTTGGAATAAATATTCACATCAAGGGGCTAAACTGAAATTTGTTTCCCCACGGTCTATTCTTGGACGTTTTGGGGTTAAGGCCGATGGCGCACTGTGTGAAGTGTGTTTCACGCCTGTTTTGACTCGGTACCCGATGTCCCTCTTGCCGTCAGCTGACTCAAGACAGTTTTTTCGCGTCCAAACCTGTGAGACAGACCTGTTTCAGAAATATTTTTAAAACCACAGAAAAACTGTGGGGTCGCAGCAAGGCAAAGGCAATATCAAAATTTGGCAAAAAGAAAAAAGTTGTATGTAGCAAAGCCTCGCGTAAGAAATAATACCCAAACGATATAATGAAATACAAACTAAGCGAGAAAACAGAAAATAGCCGACATTTCGGCAACAGCATTCTTCAAGGAAAAAAAAACAATCGAAAAAACAACAACAGAAAAAAATAGGAAACTGAACAGAGAAAACAATGGAACAATAAAAGATTTGAATAGGAAATGTATAGAATCTAATCTGTTTCAGACTCGCCAGTGCCCAAGGTCCGCTAAAACTCTTCTCATTCCACACTAAAACCTTGAAAACAAAGATTTGACTCAAAGCGCAACCAGCCCAGTGGGCAAAGGGTTAAAGGTCAGGTTTAGCTAATTTACTTGGCGACATGGCAACTATACCGTTTCATAATGCTTGTTGTTAGGGGACCGTAGTATTTGATACAGTAAACTCTGGCCGAGCAATGAACACAACTCGGTATTTTCTAAAACATTATGTCTTTGTAGTTAGACCACAGTCCCCTGACAACAGCTTCCATAAATAGGCCACACATTGATGGCACTTAATCCGGAGTCAAGTACGACTTTCCACACAGTTGGGAAATTAGCTTAAAGTAGCCATTAGGAATTAGTCATCTCACCCATGAAAACTGTTAACGTTGTCCTGACAGATGTCAACATTTTAATTTCGATGCCACTGATGCAGAAACACTGGCAATTAGCCTAGGGTGCCCACCAGCTGATTTCGATGGGTTGACTAATTGGATGGTGACTTTTGAGTTTGGGTTTAACAGCGTGTCAGCACCGTAACGGCCACTTCGCGCCTTTCACGCTTTTTATTTTTTCCTTTATCTTACTTTGGGTTAGATTTTGGCTTTCGGATTCCTATAAATGAGATCAAATTTAAAAAAAGATGAAACCAGAGAGTATGTATGTATAGAAAGGTTTCACTATTGGTCGATTTGCAATGCGAGACAAGGGAGGCGCCGCGAAACAATTGTTAGCACGAAGTGGAAAGTAGCTCGCTGCGGTAAACAATACCCATTTGTACAGCTCCACGTGGCGTAAGAACTTATAAACGGCTCTAAATAGTTTCAATCAGCCCAAAAATATGAACAAACTACAGTAAACAGATATGCACACTATCTTTGGTGAAGGCGGTCTCTTTCAATTCTTGTTAACCACAGTAACCTAGTGTCGCGATTTGGCGGAAGTAAGATCTCTTTATAAATACAAACTCTCTGGTGAAACTAAACATCTAACGGGGTGGTGGCATCACCAAACTGTGTTTCAATGAGAAAAAAAAACAACAACAGATGGCTAGTACGCGGGCTCTCATCAAAACTCAAAGTCGTGACGTCACAATCCAACTCGTGGCCGATCAACATCAGCTGATGTGTGCCTGAGTTAACTAAAGTTTTATTTAACCCTCATTAGCGACGTCGATCCCACTGTCAGTCCCCAGGCTATGTTGTCTTGTTTAAAATGAGAGTTGAAACTTTAACGGTCTTTGGGCTCTGTCATTTTGACTACAGCAAAAAAGTCTAATTAACGTAATTAAACAATTTTTGCTGCAGGTTTCACATTAACTCTAGGGGTAAAAATTCTAATCATGTGAATCATTTGCACTAGGACAGAAATATTATATTGTATAACACGATCTAATGTCTATCCGGATTCATATGGTTCAGAATTAGAACTAACTCTACAAATCCTGATTCTTTATATTCTGAGTGGCGTCCGACGCAATTATTATGGTCTGATGCTCATTTTCTGTGTACAAGCAATTTTCCTACGAAGAAACATATTCACGGAGACTATGAAATACGTCCTTTGCATATGGCAAAATCATTGTTTGGGTGCCCTGAGGTAAATATTACACGAGTATTAATAGCATCTCTTTGTACTAGTTCATAAAGAAAATCCCCCAGTTCTTGCTATCAAATACTGCTTTGTGCTCCATTACTAAAGTAAACCATTTTAAACCACGCTGCAGTATTATTTGTGTGTTGAGAGTTAAAACCACAGATCTTCGCATTGTTATGGTAATATGACATTTCACGGCTGTCAGGTACACAGGTGTGGCTGGTTTGTATACTGCACTTTGCAGCATTGTGTAGTCTGGGCATTGTCATTATAGTATCTACTATCTGTGTGTGTGCAGAGTGTGTACCTGGTCGTATTTCTTTGTTTCCTGATGTTATATATTATATATTTTAAAAAAATTCTTCCATCCACTTATCCATCCATCCATCTATATCCACCCGTCCATCTGTTCATCTATGCATCCATTCATCCACTGTCCATCTATCTGCTTGTCTATCTATCTATCTATCTATCTATCTATCTATCTATCTCTCTGTTTCTGTCTGTCTATCTGTCTATCTACCCATCCATCCAAACATTCATCTACCCACCCGTCTATCCGCCATCCATCCGCCCGTCCTTCCGTCTATCCATTTGTTTGTGTCTATCTGTCTGTCGGTCTATGTGTTTATATTTCTGTCTGCCTGCCTGTCTGTCTGTCTTTCTGTTTGTCTGTTATTCACCAGTCTTTAACGAGCTTGCTTGTCTTTCACCTGTCCCAACCCCACGCTCACACCGAACTATCTCCAAGGTTCTCCCACAAACAAACACACAATAAAAAGACTCAAATCCACAGCTTGTCCACCTTCAAGCGACCTTCACGATCACACCCTCTGTCCCAGCACAACCTTATTGTATTACCCACCTGGAAAATCAACAACTACATCAGCAATATTACCTCTCCCTGTCCCCTGTAGAAACCTTGTCTTCTCTAGAAAATAAGCTTTGGTATCAAATTTCTCCACAGGTATTTTAACAAGAAAATCTAAGGTTACATTGTAAGCTCTGCGCTACTTGTATTGAATTTCTCGTTTGTCACAATGTGTGAGTTTGCTTTGCTAAGTGTATTCGCCCCCAGAGATGACTCACAAGCTTACGACAGCGACATTAAACAACAACATAAGTTTACTTTACAATGATTTATTCACATATAAATGTGTGTGTGTGGGGGGCGGGGCGGGGCCGGGGGGGGGGGGCGAGTACATCTCTTACTTGGTTGTTGTTGTTGTTTTTTTTGCCTTTCTCTCCTTCTTCACATACTTCTTCCTGGCGCCTGCCAGTAACGAAGTTTGCGATGATGACATCAGCGACGATAGACAGAGAAAGAAAAACCAACAACCAGAAATAGAGGGCCAATAGTCTACAGTGCTGAGGCCGCTGAGAAACAAAGATCTTTCCAGGGGAAACGTGCACTGTTATGCGTAGAGAAGAAAACTTCCGCAATATTTTCACATTGAATTCATGATACCGACAGCCATGACAATGATCAGTTTACAACGAATGTTAATGTTCTTTTATGTGTTGCAAGGATTTGGCGTATGGAGATTTTAAGACGAAATCCGATATTTTACACGGTTTGGAAAATGTTTTAGCATTAGTCATCACAGTTGCTAATGCTCTTCGGTAAGATTGGGTTTGACAGTCTCATTGTCATTCATGTGACTGAGGACAGTTAAAAGTTTCTCTCTCTCTCTCTCTCCCTCTTCTCACTCTCGCTCTGTCTCTCTCCCTTTGCTCTCTCTCTCTCTCTCTCTCTCTCTCTCTCTCTCTCTTTCTATCTCTCTCGCTTCGTCTCTTTATCCCTCTCTCTCCCTGCCTCTTTGTACCTCCCTTTACCCCACTCTTCCTCTTTCTCTTTATGTCCCGCCCTCATTCTCTCACTCTTATATTCTTTCGTCTTTCCACTCTCTCTCACTCCCCCTCCTCTATCTCTCCCACTCCCTCTCTCTTTATCTCTCTGTCCCTTTGAAATATAAAAATACGTCCCCCCAACCCCAAAATAAAATAAAATGCCTCCAGTATCAGCCTGCATGCACCAGATAACATTATGAAGATGCCATCCATGCAGCCTTTCCAAAACCCAAGACATCCCAATCAGTCAGGATTGGTGTTGGCAAACACTCTTGTTGACGAGAGGCTTCAAGTGTTTCTTAACTTTCCAAATCTCTCTCTCTCTCTCTCTCTCTCTCTCTTCTCTCTCTCTCTTTCTCTCTCTCTCTCTCTCTCTCTCTCTCTCTCTCTCTCTCTCTCTCTCTCTCTAACCAACACTTTCACTCCAAACTTTGTCACTAAGATTCTCCTCAGATGCCTTCAAGACTTCAGCAGCGTCCAAAGTTCTCTTCGGCAAATCTCAAAAACTACTGAAAAACTTCTGAAAAACAACAATAACTTACGCAGTTGTTCGGCGAACGTAATGCATTTCCCCCTTCTGACTAATGCCCCCGTTACTTTCTGCATTGAGATCCTTGAACATTATCGAGCAGTAACAGGTGATACACTGATGGCAACACAATGAGAGCTCATCAGACTTCTGATAAAATCGACTTTTCACACGCGAAAAAAATGTCGATTCTTGTGTATGGAAATTGTGCACCACATGTTGTACAGGGGTGTAATCGATTGCCCTAGACAAGGATATAATTGATGGATATCTATTTTGTACTTCAACAACCGCTGGGAAATTTGACAGATACGATGGGAATAAATTGAGTGGCCAACAGGAACAGAGAAAGTGAAAAACAGCGTTAACGATAGACGAAGAGAGAGATAACGGTTGAGGAAAAGAAAGGAATTTTTGTATAGTATAAAAATACAAGAAAGCCTCTTTTGTTACCAATAGGATTGAAAGCTTCTGAATAGATCCTTCCAAAATTTGGCATGAAGAAGTGAAATTTGCTTGCGGGCCATAATAGGACGCGTTCACTGAACAAGATTCTCGGTACGCAATTAATCTTGCCATTATTGTTTTTCCACTCTGCTCTGCTGTGTAAACGTCATTTTTCACACTATCAAACGGATTAACCCCAGTAAATGACGGGAAAGTGAGCTGATTGTGAGGGGAAAAAAACCCCGTCAGGAATTCGTTAGAAATGTGCTCCAGGTAGATATGTGAGCAGATTAAGACGACAGTTGATGAGAGGATGCATTCTCTACATTCGGTTTTACTGATTAACATACCAGGTAATGGGACATGTGTAAACTTCACAGCATCATTATGTAACCAACTGTGTTCTCGCTAAGCAATGCAGCCTTAGCAAGGTGAGAGACATCTCACATTAGTATTATGCAAATACACAATATCGTTGGACTACAAAACATGATCACATTCGCTTTGGACCTTATTGATCTCAGCTAGCATTCAGTTGTATTGTACACAAATACAAGTGACAGTCGTAGCCTACGCGGTTGCCTATGTTAGATTACAACACTGTTTATGGCAAAAATAGAATATTTTATTATCTTAGGAAAGCGCTAATCAGCTTCGCCACGGACCTCATGACCTCAACTTTGTATGGCACCTTATGCATGTCACGAATAGCACATGGACCAAGGCATGCCATGTTTACTTCCGTGTCCCGCTGTACACAATGTGCGTGCCAGCAGCTGTAAAAGGCATTGTAGACACGACAAGACAGACGCAACACAAAGATAATGCATTTCAGTTCAAAATACATGCGCAATACCCAGTTCTCCCCCCCCCCCCACCCCCACCCCCACCCAGACCCCCTCCCCCTCGCCCCTTTTTCTTTCTTTGCTTTCCCTCTCAAGGTTCACGCTCGGTACTCTAAAAATGAGCTAGCCAGTGGGAGATTCTTTTGTGGAAATAAGGAAACTTTACTGTGTTATCATTCATTGTATCCGAGCAGTTAGTGCTTCATAGGCCAAGTTCATGTCACCCAGCATGTGGGATCTTCGCAGTTTATGTTCCCAATCCCCTTGTTCCCAATGGCGTTTAAGAGTCTGCCCCGTTTGCCCTCACCACTGTGTCCCCCAAAAACATAGCAAAAGGACACTCCCCAGCGTTTCGTCTTCGGCCCAAGAGCCTGACCTTACCTTATTTGTCTGGGGCCACGTGGACAATAGCAATTTTACCGCTGCTGGGCGTTGACGTTAAACAATGAACGCTTTGCTCTCTGATAGCGATGATTCTCTGTAGAGTCACAGCACAAATATGTGGTATTACGCCTGGTTGAAGGCCATGTCTCCTCCTTCAAATTAAGATTGTTTTGAATATGTACTGATGTAAATAGTGAATATACCAGGGGTGTACATGAAATGATGTCCCGGTGGATAACAAATTAACCACAAACATTTCTCCAGAAAACAGCTGAAGGCCCCTTTGAGGGACAATATCGAAAATTTGCACGACTATAAATTTGTAACAGTAAAAGAAGACGTCACTAATATCCCATGATCAGAAAAATCCGACATTAAAAATCAAACCCTTAAATAACAACATCCACCCTGCGGATAAACAATACAATTGTCACCATTACATGAAATCTCGAGGAAGGAAATTTCGTCTGTTGGGGAATTCTTGGGATCTGCATGTAAAATTGACATTCACGATAACAAACAGTTTCACATTAACCTAGACAACTGCGGTCTTCAGTAACGTTTGGGAGACTGGCAGTAAGATGCTAATTTTATTGCTACAAGAATTTCACTGTGTTATAGTCTCAATCCCAAAAGTAACTTTGTACCACCAACTGTGTATTATTCAAATGCTTTCGTTTACGTCCAATACAAATGCAATTCTTTGTCTCAAATATTCGCAAGTTCCACGTCCAAACAAAAGACCAGAAAGGAAGAAGTTCAGACTCTGGTTTTCTGTATGACGTCTAAGGTACACCAATAATCAATTTCCCTATGACACGATAACTGCTTTCCATGTCATATTTCATGACCCTTGAGCGCCCGAGATAAAGCAATTCTTATCATAGAGCCACTTATCGGAAGGAATTTACGATGGAGAGCACAAGCCTGTGCAATCTCTGGCAGCAAATTATAATCTGGGCTTGGTTAGGGAGGAAGCAGAATTTGATAAACCTTACAGTTTCTCTTGGTAAAATCTGTTTTGCTGTTTCTGTTGGCTGCACGGATCGCTACCTTTGGCTAATTCTTTCTTTCTTTTTCTTTCTTTCTTTCTTTCTTTCTTTGTGTCTAACTTTCTTTCCTTCTTTTCTCTTTCTATTATTCTCTTGGTCTTTTTCTTTGCTTTTTTCTCTCTCTCTCTCTCTCTCTCTCTCTCTCTCTCTCTCTCTCTCTCTCTCTCTCTCTCTCTCTCTCTCTCTCTCTCTCTCTCAAGCACTGTATTCCCTCCCAAATCCTCGACTCTGATGTTACGTTCATGCAGTGAGAGGTGAAAGAGGGTCGTAACAACGCAACAAAACTAAACACCGAATCTCACTGTTACTGCTTATCTTTCCTCTTCTTTACCTTTCGTTATCTTTTGCCTTCTATTTTGCATAAATTATAATATTCTCCATTCTTTACTTTCTCTTCTAACACTGTGGTGATTTTAAACCACAAAACGTGCTTCTAATCAAACCGTCAGCAGTTTTCTTCCGTTATTTCCACTCCGGCAGAGATTGATGGGATTCTACTGCCTTGCAACCAATGATCCATTACGTTTTAATCAAGCAGTATGCAAACTCCTTATTCAGACTTCGATAAAAACAAGATCTTATCTGATTTATGACGCAGAAATAATTACCTGTATATTTAGGATGGCGTGCTAAAGAGCTTCTTTTTCATCCTCTAAGTTTTCTTTTAAAAGAAGTAGAACCTACAAGCACTGATATTTTTCCGCTTAGTTCAAGTGATGAAATTCTATTGCCAACTGAAATATCAATATTATTTTCCCGCAAACGGAAAATTTCAATAGCACCAGGTTATTTCCAATTCAAAGCTGTCTTGAAGGTCCGTGACACGTGGGGGGGGGGGGGTAAAAAGGTGGGTGGGCCATATTACCAGTGACATATTATGATTTAAAAAGAAAACAACAAAAACCTCGTAAAGTGGGCGTGATCGAAACCTCGTAAATTAGAGTGCCAGAATATCATGACAGAAAATAACAGTTATTGCCTTCACAACAGACACCAGGCGCTAATGTGCATCATAATTTACATGACAATAGTGAAAGGCTGGGAGTTGTAGGTTACCGCCCCTGGAACACCACAGAGATCAATAAACCTTATTTTCCACTTCAACTCTAAAGTTTCAAGATTTTTTGTCCTTTGCCAAGTCTTTGGAATATGGAACAATGGAATTCCAAACTTGAGCGTGCGCTGGAATAGAAAACTTGAAACTTCAAAGAAAATCCGGGGGTTATTGTTTGACGGGCTAGTGAATAGGCTTGTCCAGGCATTCCCCGGGGGTTACCATGACGTACTGGAACTGGCCATTGGAAAGTGAAATTTCTTGGTGTAACTATTGTTTCAGCTTACGGGAATGACCACAGAATCCCATTAATTTGCAGCACTGGTGGAATAATAATGATAAATGATTATATAAGGACACTTTTGTGAAGGAGACCAAAAAACGAAACAAAAAATTTTAAAATATAAAGCCGTGTATACAATCTACTCAGAAAGAGGCAGAAAGAGAGAGAGAGAGACAGAGACAGAGAGAGGGGTGGGGGGGGGGGACACACACAGAGAGAAAAAGGGAGAGAGATAGAGAGAGACAGACACACACACACACACACAGAAAGTCAGACAGACAGAGACTGAGTATCGACGAACAGACAGACAGACGGACACGGAAGAAAGACACGGAGAGAGAAGAGACACAGACGGACAGACAGACAGAGAATAGAGTTGTTGCTACTTCAGTTTAAAGCGCTTTGGGTTCACTTGGCGGAAACGGGCGCTGTACAACCATAACTCCATCATTATTTTTATTGCTATCGTTCGAACCTTAGACCACGAGTATGAGGAATTAATCACTCAAAAATAACGACGGACAGAAGCCTCGAGAAGGAGGAAAATACCGAAAAATCTGGGGATGGAATGAGAAGACGAAGGGAGGTAACATTTCAAACACCAATTCTTCCCCTTTCTTGTGCAATGTGAAGTACATAAATCTTGGCCAATAGAGCCGTGTCTGTCGTCAATGGGAGGTCAAGCAATCTCCAGTATCAAAATGAGAATTTGGGTCAAGTATGTTGTTCCTGATATCACTCTTCTGACTTCGTATTTGTGTCACCAGCACGCGCGGACACACAGCTAACATTACGACATACATATTTCCACACACACACACATACACACATACAGTGATGCCACCGTGTAAATAGTCTGGCAGTATCTCAATGAACAATAGAAGTTGATCCCACTGACAATAGCCAGCCCAGCCTATACTAGGCCCATTCAATCCCACTTAGCAAGATGTGGAAGGTTTTGCTATCACAAAAAAAAAAAATGCCATTACCACAAACCATTAGACCTTTTGTAACCTTTTGTCTGCTTTCTGGGTGAGGTAACAACTACCTAAGTATGGCATCTCTGCAAGGAAATGGCCATCCGTGGTCATTAACTGGGATGATAGATGGAGAGAGAAGAGAATGAATGACGGAGGGAGAGATAAACTGAACACTGTACTCGCAAAAAAAAAATAATAATAAAGGAAGAGAAATTCCAGGCGCGCACCAACCGAAGTTGATCTACCGGCTAGTTGGGTTTGAGTTCAAGACGTGAGAAAACACGTTGACATGCTAGAAAAAAATCAAGACAGCAGACTATACAGAAGAAGGACAGGATAGAGGGAGACCCTATCTGAAATGCCCGCCAACCATCCTCTCCGGATAGCTGGATGGTGACGATGGTGACGTCACAACAATAATTTTCAATGAGGCCTCGCCTACTAGAGAGATCTCATTCAAATTCAATGTTCTGACGTCACCATCCAATTAGTCACAGGTCAAAGTAGGCTAGTGCGCCTCAGGTTATAAGCAAAACTGGAAAAAGCACCGCTAGTGAGAGATAGTCTGAAATAAGACTGGTATACACAGTGATACAGTCCGTCAAGACAAGAGACAGATAGACCAGAGAGACGGTAACAGAGATAGACAGACGCAGACAGTCTATACATAGAGAGAGGTGATGAAGAGATAGATAAAAAAAATTATATTAATAATAAACTGTTCACCAAGAGACGCGGTGTAAACTGCGCGTGATAGAGGCTATAGAGGCTTACCTGACATAGAAAACAAAATTGCATAGATAATGACTCATTGTAACTTGAACACGCACAGCGTTATCTTTTTAGGTGTGTTCCTCACGGCGTCTGACATCTTCATCCACTTAACGCGCATAGAATTAATTTTGTTATTGTTGTTGAAGGCAGACACAATTAATGAATGGCAGAAGGGCGGGCATTAACGTGAGTTACATAGTTTTCTCACTACGCTATAATTCGTTGTGGACAGTAGTATTTTACACAGTAAGCTATAGATGAGCAGTGGACACGGTTTCTCTATTCGGCTCTGTAGGTACACTGCAGTCCTCCACCAACAGCCACTTCTAGTAACATGTAATAGGAACAATGGCAATAGCTGTCAGCTTTCTAGCGACCGAGTACGAAAATAAAGTTATAAAGTTAGAATGAAGTTACAGACCAGACTGTAAAAGATTAAACAATAAAGTATTACAGACAAGTTATATAGTTACAAGTATGGTGAAACACTGCAAATTGTTGCACAAAGAGTGTTACAGTAAAGTTATAAATAGTACAGAGAAGCTGTGACAATAAAGTGTCCTCTCACTAAAAGTTGACATTGTTCCCTTTCTGTTCTAAATGCAAAATTGTGTTTTCTTAATTTTGTTCATTGCTGTTGGCTATTTTGTTCCTAAGTAGGTATAAATTTGCATAAATTGATTGACGTTAAGGGAAAAGGACCTGGGTGGGGTGGGGGAGAGGGGAGGGGGCGGGGAAGATGTGGCAGACATTGAAGAGAAGGAGTCCGAGTCACATGATTATATTGGCTAATAGGAAGGCAGGGCGATGGTCAGGGATAGAAAAGATGGATAGGAAGGCAGGGCGATGGTCAGGGATAGAAAAGATGGATAGGAAGGCAGGGCGATGGTCAGGGATAGAAAAGATGGATAGGAAGGGATTATTATGAGAGAGAAAGGAAATAACAAAATAATGATGGGAAGAAAAGAGGGAGAAAGAGAGAGAAAAAAACAGGAAAGAAATGGAGAAAGAGAGAGAAAAGACAGGAAAGAAATGGAGAGAGAGAAAAAAACAGGAAAGAAATGGAGAGAGAGAAAAGACAGGAAAGAAATAGAGAAAGCGAGAGAACAAAAACAGGAAAGAAATAGAGAAAGAGAGAGAAAAAAACAGGAAAGAAATAGAGAAAGAGAGAAAAAAACAGGAAAGAAATAGAGAAAGAGAGAAAAAAACAGGAGAGAAATAGAGAAAGAGAGAGAAAAAAAACAGGAAAGAAAGAGAAAAAGAGAGAGGGGGAGACAGCGAGAAAAAAAAAAGAAAAAGAGAGAGGGTGGGGAGAGAGAGAGAGAGAGAGAGAGAGAGAGAGAGAGAGAGAGAGAGAGAGAGTAGGCCGGGGGAAGTCAGAGATCAATGAAACCTAACAATGTAGGTATTCCAAATATAACTGAAAACTTATTATAACGGAAAGAAAGAAGTAAATTCACAGATTCTCCATCAGTAGTTTAGAAACAGCTTTGCCATTAAACATAATGCAATAAAAATTGTCACTTTTACTGTCCTAAATGTCACAACACAAACTTGGTGTCATCAATAATATTATTAGGATTCTTTTTCTTTTCCTTTTTTTTAAAAACAATTTTAGTGAATAAAAAATGCTATCACTATGTTGAAATCGCAGCCTCCCGTAATTGACATGTTATTTTTGTCACGTTACTCTATAGAATTATTTTCTAGTTACTCGATCGGTTTGTGTTACAATTGCCTTGGATAATGTTCAAGTATCTGTTTTCAGTCTGGCAATACGGGTAGTAAAATGCTCTGATGTAACACAAACGGGTGGGAGAGCTCGTTACCAATTTTGGTTATGTCGAGACGTTTTTAGCGGAACCTTTTTCTTTAAATGACGATCGACCTATGTCTTTATCGATCTGGACTATTATAGAATCATTATAAAAACCACAGAAAAACTGTGGGGTCGCAGCAAGGCTATAAGCAGCGTCAAAAGTGGGCAAAAGAAAAAGTTGTATGTAGCACAGCCTCGCCTAAGAAATAATACCCAAACGATAGATACAACTTTTTCTTTTTGCCCAATTCTGACCTTTATTACAGAATCAGTTTCTATACACCCTGCCATGTTATGGGTAAAGGCCGTAAAAGCCAAAGAGCACAATTTTACAACACACTCAAAAAACATTCGAATTTGCTACCTGCTTTAGTCAGTGTTCAATCGCCATTTTATAATGATTAAAAGGCGTTATTGGTGGTACCAAATTATAACCCGGCTAAAAGGATACAGCTCTTTCCAGTGAGAAAAAGATGCAGAGACATGAATTTGACCTTAATTGACGTAACCAGTTTTTTCTTTGTCGGCAGCAAGGCAGCACAAAATTAATGCATGCATTTTTATTTTCACAAAACCATCAGGAAAAGATTTGTAGTGACAATAATAAATAAGCATGGTGTCGGGTTTCGGCTGCCCAGGTAGTTATTTATTTTACACCTGGTCCCTGGACATGAACAGCCAAAGTCGAGAAAAGCGAACTTTGCAGGTGGAAGATAAAAACAAAAAACCAAGTAAATGTGGGATAGGGCGCTTGTCCACAACTTTTATGCAAGATTTGCTTCGCCTGATAAAAAGTTAGATCATTTTCTGTTACCAATACAAATTTGTAATATTTCGGAGTTGGGCGATTTGTACTCGTGATAGTCGATATGGAAATTCTGATTGCCATTTTCATACTCAAGAGGCAAACTCGATGTTGTGAGTGAAAGTACGCCATGGAATTCTGTTTTACCGTAACCTCGGGTATCGAAAATTCAAGTATTTCATTCTTGTCGGACTCAAAGCAGCGGTTATAGTTTAATGTTGTACAAGTACCGTGGCGAGCACGGATTGACAATGTTTCTAATACAAACGTCTTTGTTTTTCCTAACTGTATAAGATTTCCCCAGCAGGGAGTAGACTACAAGCTGAACACTGCAGGTTCGTGTTTAGCTTAGTGCCATTTATTTTTGTCCAGGTAACCGGCTGCCCGACGGTGTTTTTACCTTTAACTGCCATTCCAGTCTTTAGTATAACAATGCACTGTCAAAGAATGTTAGGGTTGTACAGACCGGCGGTTCTCATCCTCTTAACAACTTTTTCCCCTTCATTCATGTCCCGCAGCTTTACTTCCTTCACTGGCGGGTTTTTATGAAGTATTTTTCCTTCGTTCTCTTTGTATTTTTAACTTTCTTTGACTGTTTTCAGGCATGATTTTTAGCAGATTCGTGTCCACAGAACTAGTCAAATTGACACTGGCGAGACGACATGATGGCCAGTGGAATTAAGCAACACTGACAGAATTGAACGACAGCAGAAATCATTATGTGCAATCTGGAATAAAAGACAAATAAAAGCGATTCTGTACTTTCACAATACATGAACCACGCATTGTTAAACGGTCTAGCAATTTCGGTCTAGAATCCATGGATCCACTCCCACCGCCGCCCCGAACAATCCCCGGGAGTGAAACACCACTGGCAAAGACTGTTAGTTTGGGTAGATGCACACGATTCAGCATGCACCTCGGGAGTTGGATGTGAGTGTTTATGTAGACCACCCCATTTGATTGACAGCTACCCCTCTCAGATGGTAACACTTCACTGACACACCAACAGATGGTTCCCATAGTCAGATCGATAAGGCGCCTTTCTATCTACACCCGATCTGTTTGTGTACGCGGTTGTGGTAAGCACTTTTTAACAGCTTTTTCTATGGGTGTAAACAATGACAGATGACTTCAAATGATTTTCACACTGTGATAAATGAAGTTGTTTGTTTCATATCTTAACCCTCTGTGACTGAGTTTTTCATCTCACAGAACTATGGCAAAAACATGTCAGCCTTTCAACACAAGGTAAAAACTTTCAACATTACATAAAATAGTATCTGTCTTACTTATCTCAGGGCAATTTGCCAGGTGTTGGTGGTGGTATGTAAGTACGACATGGTATTGAAACTGCTGTAAAACTGGATTTCAAACATTTGAAAAACATTTCCCCACATTTGGATTCGACAGAGTTGACTTCGACCTCAGTATTTTTGGTGAGTGTCGGGTGACAAAAAAATTTTTTTTTTCGGTCGGCGTTTACAGAGAGATTTGCGGAGTTGCAGCCTCGTTTTCTGGGTACAGAATGGTTTCTTGTG
Source organism: Onchidella celtica (assembly GCA_963931925.1). Lineage (NCBI taxonomy): Eukaryota > Metazoa > Mollusca > Gastropoda > Systellommatophora > Onchidiidae > Onchidella > Onchidella celtica. Next base: position 29,215,191 of record OZ007570.1, read on the forward strand.
ATTTGTGTTGGCACTTCCACTATTGTCCACATCCTGGAGACCGGCCTTTTTGTAAATACTATTGTTTTCGTGCCTGTTGTTTGATGATAATGATGATGATGACTGTGATGATATTAAGATGGAGATGGAGACGAGGGTGATGATGATGACGACAAAAACGGCAATACTGATGAAGAAAGAGCTAATCATTATTCATGTAGGATGACTGTGATGATGATATTTACAAAGATAATGATGAAAATGAAGGTGAAATCGTTGTTTTGAGTTGCTGTTTGTGTTCCCTCTCCAGCCTTGTCTAAAGGCCAGACAATGCAAACCGAGCATGAGACAAAAGCTGAGAGCTGAAACAGCTAAACAAACGCTAATCCCCTACACAAAGCATTCTGTCAAACAATGGACTTGTAATATGATCTAGCCAGGACATCTCTTTTATTCTGTCCTTTCTTTCATGTGCTGACATCGGAACGTAAATACTTTCAAAATACCCCAGAACAAAGCGAAGCTTCGCTGCTCCATCATCGGGCTACAAAGCTGGTGTTAAAAAGGGACATCATTGTTTACGAAATATGGGCAATAATCTATGTGTTTTTTTTTATACTGTTGGGGGCTGAAACAGCTAGTTTTTATCTCTTGGTAACAGACGTGGAAATTTGTGGCTGGAGGTTATATCTTTTTGTGACATACTGTTTATGTTTGCGGTTTTGTCAGGGTTAATTGAGAACTAGTGTGCTACAAGTTGTCCGTTGAACTGATTAGTCAGCAGGTCCGCCTATCAAGGGTTTTACGGTATGAGCAGCCTTCACCAGGTGCAAGGATCGTGGTGTGGTTGCAATGTTTAGAATTGATGATGACGACGTTGAAAAATGGCCCAGTGGCCAGAGCACTTGCCACCAGAGCAAGTGGTTCCAGTTTCGAATCCCTCGGGGGGGGGGGGGGGGTGGGGGTGGGGAGGGGGGGGGACTTTATTAATTTCTCGTGATGATTTCGTTAGGGGCTTTAAAGGGGCCCATATGTCTCTGAAATTACCTTATTCATGTTTTGAAAATAAACCTAAAGCCTCAACAAAATTAGAGACGAAGATAATTGGGAGGAAGAGTGGGGGGGGGGGGGGGGGAAGATGCATCACAATTTTTTATGATGTGATACAAACAAACTATAGTTTTGGCGATCAAAGATCGCAAGGAATCAGGAATGCCTTTCTTTTGTCCTAAGTCACTCCCAGAGATTTTACTTCTCTGGCGGTATTTCACACAAACAACGAATGCCTTGTTTCCTGGTTGCTCACGCCGGTTGTTCTGACATCAATTTCCCACATGTGCAACAGCACTGCTCATTGTTTCATACTTATTATCTATCCTGTTTGTATCAAATTTGAGATAATGAGGGACATTTTCGCTATGGTAGCATCAGTCTGTGTAAGAGCTTTTTTTTCAACGTATATCGACTTGCCCTTTGACTCCATCGTACAGAACTTTCAAGAACATCTAATATGTTTTGCCTTAGTTTTAATGTGAGATGTGAATTATGGAATATTATGGGACCTCGCTCACTAATGAGATTGAAACAACTTAGTCTCGCTGGTGATTCAAAGTAGGTTCAGGCTTGCGCTAAAACTGGTCCAAAGCAATCTTGACTCAGTGTGCGTGCTATGGCTCTTGGCGGAAATCGTACAGTTACCCCGACGCTGAAAACGTGAGTAACACTCTACACTGATGTTATTTTGCTAACCCTGGCAATTCAAGACTCTTGTTGTAATGACGTTTACAATGTTATATTCGGAACTGCACGGGGAGTTGGAGTACCGAATGAAAAATGTATTATCATAACAATTATTTCACGCCTCCTGTGGACGTGATAGACAGTTCAGGCATTATGTTACTGTTTCAGTCTACACTTAAGGAGCCGCTTTTCTCTCTCTCTCTCTCTCTCTCTCTCTCTCTCCCTCTCTCTCTCTCGCTCTCTCTCTCTCTCTCTAATGCTTGCGTAACCTGAACTGTGCCGATGGTCTTTGGCTGACGTCATTTTCTAAGCACCACGGTAATGAGAAGTGAAGCCTGGTCTCATAGCTAGCTCAGTGGCAGATATACGTCTTGTGAAAGAGATTGAGAGGAATGCACAGTTATGCAAATGACAGTATCTGTACTCGTAGTACCAGGCGCACTGTAAACTCCGTTACTGAGCTACTCAATCTTGCAATATGGCAGGAAGAGAAGGAGACTAGACGCATTGCTGTAGGTCCATAGACTAATTACGATAATAACAACGTTGTTTTTGTTGCTGTTGGCAAGAAGAATGACTACCCTGGGGTCTAAACAACTCAGGATGCCATAATTTACCTTTCACCATTCCTTCCCAAGATACTTCTTACCCACACACCGGTTTTTTCACAGTAGTCAACACCTGCTACTTTGGAGTGGTTAGAGGAAAAATTATCCTTGCGAGTCCTCCGTCAGCGAGTGCTCGCGTTAAGACAGCGAACAGGCCTCAAATCGTGTAGCATCTTACCACAGGGTATTGGTCTTCACCCGAGCGGAAAAGTGAGGAGGAAAGAAAAGAAAAGCGTGAAGGAGTGTAGTAGTCCAATCTCTGACTTTCTTAACCCTCTGCTGGGTTCAGTGTTTAATTCCTCATTTAAAATATATCACCTGTTGCCCCATGTTCATGCTCTGGTCTTTAACGCCATCTGCTCTAGCAGTGAATATTTTTTTTTACAGTAAATATTTTCCAGTTTATCATTACTTGACTATTTTAAATCAAAACTGCAGATTTC
>OZ007570.1:29222960-29250460 GCA_963931925.1 Onchidella celtica
GTGACTTTTTAATTGGAAGAAAATGAATTCATTTAAGAGGCATTTATTTCTTTTAATCATTGCTTACAAAAGACAAAATTGCGATTCTGATCCGCCAACTTATGGGCTAGATCTATATTATAAGTCCAACAGAGCAACAGAGTCGCTAGACAGTATCAGTCAAGGCAGAAAGGGCCTGTCAAACAGTACAAAGCACACAGTTGGTATGCAAATGAGTAAAATGTGTGTGTCAACCGGAACACGTTCTCCGCTACCGGCATCTATTTCAAGCATCTTATTCGTACGTTCGGGTTTGAAAGACCCGAGCAATATTTTCTCCTTGAAATACTTTCCTTATTATTTGAAACGTTCTTCATGCAATTTCATGTATTCTCCAAGGACCTCCCGGTTCAGGTCATGATATCCTCAATTTGCATTTTGATACGTACACATGCTCGTAAAAGCGCAAGGCGTTTTAGTTTCCATTATGGAAGTCAGTAGGGTCGACAGGCGAACAATATAATAGTATGTCTAGAGTGGAAAAAATAGTTTTCATTCCAAAAGTTACCTGATGGGGCCAAAAAGACAAACAGCGTTCGCGAATATAGTAAAATAGCTAGAATCTATGTGCTAAGCAGTCTTGAAATCTAGGACTCAAGTCTGAGAGAGTAAAGTTGTGGAAAAACTGTCACTTCTATGTAATCAATAAGAGTCTACAACATACATCCTGAATACTATAAACAGCGGGCATGGAATATTATACGGTCACTTCTCTGTATCCACCAAAAAACAACAATACACCATACTGTTAGAAACAATGGGATATTATAAGAACCTGCAATGTATAGCCTGAATACTAAAGCAGTGGAATGTATTTTGTCACTTCACTGTAACCACAAAGAAACAACAGTACACGCACTTCTAGAAACAGTGGCGGACGGACGTGCTTTGGTGCTGCTAACGAAGCAAGAACTCGCAGCTAAGTAAACTGTTTCACTTCGTTCCTGTTGAAGTCTTTTATTGTTCGTTTTTGTTTGTTTTTTTCACTTGAAAAAGGCGAAAGCCGAAAATTTTGTGTATTTTCTGTCTTCTCTTTAGTTTGCTTTGTATTGTTTGGGTTATATTTCTCACGCGGGGTTTTGCAACATACAACCTTTTCTTTTTGCCCAATTTTGACTTGGGATACATTATGTCACTGCTCTGTAACCAACAAGAAACTACAACTAGAAACAGCGGAATACTATCATGTCACTTTACAGAAACCACAGACAAAGTACAACATACACGCGCTGAAGATTGTAGACGCCATAACTTGAGTACCAACAATTCCGTAGTCCCGCTACACAAATACTCTCAGCTGGTACCCAATCACGAGGACAAATCTCTGCAGATCAATGCTGGGCCCACGCACCAGTCGCTTTACACAAATTACCGTGTTCAATTCACAAGGGACACACATTACATCATGATGTTTCCCATGTCTTTGTTCAGAAAAATGTTCAGCACATGTTTTCCCTTGAGAACAAATTCCTTTCAGACATGACACAAACTTATTATCATCACATTTCGATATTTTCAAATCAAAATCTAATAGAAATTTGGCACAAAGATTACTCTTTTTTTTTTGCATCCGTGCCGAGGGAACTGTCTTTGGACAAAACAAGAAACAAACTTTATTGAAAACCTGGCATGCCCTCCGTAACACAGCCAAATTAATATTTAATTAATCAGGGATTTGGGCTACAGTTTCGCTGGCGCCTCACAACATCACAGAGCAGAGAACAAGATAGTGCAGAATGAGAATTGTATTTTTTTTTTTTAATGCAGCTCTTGAAAATGAATGTATTAAACTGGTAATGCATGGAGTCTGGGGGTTTTATCTCGGTTTTAATGTAAGATACGAGTTATGGGGTTAAACGTGACCTAGTACACTGGTTAGACATAAACAAATCTTTGATCCCTATTTCGGATACACCAAGGACATCTTGGGCCAACTGGCAGAAAGAGACACCTCGCGCACTGGTTCAAAACAGACACAAAAGAGAGTCAAAATTTGGCAAAAATAAAAAGTTGTATGTAGCAAAGCCTTGGGTAAGAAATAATATCCAAACGATGAAATGACACGCAAACTAAAAGGGAAGGGTAGAATATGGCCGTTATTTCGGCAATGGTCTTTTTCACAGTTTTTCTGTGGTTTTTATAATATTTCGTCAACAAAACAGATTGACTGACGCAGCCCCGTCAGCTTGATGAGCACAATTAGAAATCAACTCATTCTAACGTGCGTAATCTGCAATCAAGACAGTGTAGATTTCATAGTGAGTCAACAACATAGTTGGTCCAAACCCTGACAAAAATTTGGTTTCGGCTGATCCAATGACATTTTTTTTAAGTTAGGCTATGCGTAGCAAAACTGTTCTTGTGGTTACGTGCCTTACAACTTCATTTCAACCCAGAAGCCAAAAACAGTGGAAGTATAGAGACTTTACAAAGTAATTTAAAAGAAAAGAAAAAAGCTCCCTCGAGAGACGCCTGAGCTTCTTTTGTTATTGACATTTGCTTGAATTCTGTTAAACAAGAATTTTGTTTCTCCTCGGTGACGAAACGCCGAAACTGAGCTGTGTACACATACACAAATCAAAGGATGAGAAAACGGGGTCTGAGGACCGTATGAGTACATCTGCAGCGCTCAATGCACGTGTTCCAAGTGGCATATTGCATCTCGTTTTACAGCTGCGCTCCTCATTACGTGAGCGCTCTGCCGCAAATCCATAGCACTAGCCGTAGTGCCGTGCAAGAAGGAATTAGACGGCTTAAAAAGGAAAAATAGAAAGGAAAAAAACTTGACAGGTTCCAAACACTACAATAAACCACAATTGTAGGTCTAAGCACACTGATTTTCCTATATTACAATTGTCACGACAGAACTGTAACCGAAATAATTAGTTTTTGTCTGTATGTGTTATTGTTGTTGTTGTTGATTTTATTATCATTACATGTACTGTGGTTATGTTGCCAGACATTTGTGCGGTTTGCGGTCCAGCCTCTGGAAGGAAAAGGGGAGTAATTAAAAAGCAGATGTTCTGTAACTGCTGCCTTTGTTCTCACGGCCCTTTTCGTGATTAATGTAGCGTGAACGTTTCTAAACTCTGCTTTTATTCAGTGCCTTTCCTAGATTTTGGGAAGTTTTCATGACAGTCAAACTTTTTTACTGTGTGCTGCAGTGTCACAGACAGCTAATCCATGCGCTATGTATATTGCAGGCTATGAAATTACCACGTACTGATCGTTGGACCATCAAACCACACACGAATGTAACAGCCGGGCTTGGTGAGTGAGTAGCAGCTTTTAGTTTTGTTCGTTTATCATTTAATTTAATGACAAACATGAAATGGCTCACGATTATCATTTAAACGCTCCTGTCGATGGCCTTTATAGCATTTTAATTACTGCGTTAGTAATAAAAGCTTCTAAAGGACTTACACTCAGTCAAAATGGAACAAACAAAAGGGTTTGCTAGTGGCGTTGACAAAGTTGTTCTAGTTCTATGCATCTGCTATACGGCTAGAATTACAACTAGGTGTCCACGAAATGGCAAAGTTTATAATTCGCTGCACAAATCTACCCGCACAACAAAAGGAGAAAAGAAAGCAGGCCTATTGCGGTTTCCAGTGCATTAGTTGAACCAAATTTCCGAACTGGGCCAGGCCAACATACATGCAATGTGCCCAGCAGTGCACTTAAGTTTTAGGACAACAGCTGATTGTGAGATAAGCGAATGACAACAAAGACGCACAGACCTATTTTGCCCCACATGTACAAGCAAGTTTAAGTTACTTCAAGTTTTAACTATAATAGCCGATTTCAGCTAACAAGTCACAAAATAAAGGTTAGGTCTGTTGTGCGCATACTTTGTTTGCATTTACTAACCAGGCTTAGAACAAGTAGTAAATTGCAAATCACAAAGTTTAATTAAATCATTAAATTGCTTACACACAATTCCAAGAACTACCACTAGAATAACCTGTTATATTACCCTTCAATCTTACCACGGCGGTGACTTTCTCTAACTTGTAACTAAGTTTTGAAGTTCCTTTCAGAAATGTACACAAAACTTCCTCTAAAGCTCACATCCTCGCAAACTGAAATACAAAATCTGTTTGTTATCAGCAATGATATGTTTCTGTCCCATAAACGAAGTTTCTCTCACTCTGTGTATCGTTCATTCATCCACAGTGAATGATCCTCCTACTCTGCGTAGCGTCCTCAACTTTCTCTCTGCCTCTAGATCTAACTGTTAACTCTCTCGCCACTTCGGGCTTCACATGACTGTAAACACTAACTAGCGGCGCTGTCTGCGGCAAGCGACTTGGCGGCCAACCAAGACCAGGGCGAACCGACAATTCTCAGCAGCTGACGGACTGAGCGCGCAGCTGCAACCGGCGGTCCTGTCCTGCGACGATACTGTGCGTAAATCGCAATAGGCAGTGCAATACTGGCTCTATAATAGTCCAGCGGCGGTGCTTTATGTTGACGGAGAGACGTATCCGAAATTTGATGGGGCCAAGCGACAGTCGGCCCTGCGGACTGAACAGGGGAGTTGTTGACTCTTGACACTTAACAAGACCAGACCAAGCACTTATCCAACATTGAAAGGGCGGATGGATTTCACAGAAATGGCTGTCTATGCTTGAAATGTTCACTTTTTCCTAACTATGTTGACATCGACAGAACAGTTACTGAGTGGTAAATAGCATAGCATTCACTTTCACACTGATGCATAACTGAACAACCTATTTAGCATAGGCTAGCTAGATCAGTTTTGGGAGCTGTTCAAAAGCATTATCAACAAAAATGTTCACACAAAAGATAAATATTATGCAAACTAATTTTCAGATACAGCAGACGGGTTTCAGAGTAATTGCTGATGCGTGGAGACCAGTCAAACTTCTAATGCTAAACATTCTGGAAAAGAATCATCCAGTTTCTAATTTAGTCCCAGAAGCACACTGTAAAACGAAAAATAGTAGAGGCAATTCAAAAACGAGCAGTAAAACTTTATCAGGAATCGGACACAATAAAACACAGACAGCCGATGATTCTTAAAACCAAGAAATTGCACACAAAGCAGTATTTTGCAAAGGCGTTAACACAGAGTAGATTAAGATTATTTCCATACACCATCTATGAATGGTCACCGGAAATTTGAGATAAGTTGGTCGCAGTGAGTCATACTTAATGTTCGTCTCTGGGACCTTTTCTAGTTTTATAAAAGTGAAGACATGTCTACAGATATTCCTGTATATTTTACGACAGGGAAATTCGTGAAATTGTCTGTGAAATAGACCCGCGGTTGCTTTCTCTTTAGCTATGAATTACAAGACCTTTTCCTTTCCATTACATTAAAATTACAGTGGACGCCCAAAGTCAAAACGCACAGAGAGCGAGAGAGAGTGGCTGAGGTTTCTAAAAATGGTAATTAGTGTCGCATGGACAGAAAACTGTCCAGCTCGAAGAGAGCAATATTTTTTTTTATTTCGGCTTCTGTGTGAACCATCCTATTCCTGAGTTTATATTTGTTTTGAAAACGAGATCAACTTCTTCCTAACTGATGAGTTCAGTCAAAGAAGGCTGAGATCCAGAACCGCTGGTTTAACCAACCATGATCACTAACAATAAATGGACAGACGGCAGTCTGAAGGGGTAACAGTGAAGAGGAAGCCGAAGTTTTCGGATGGGAAAACCTTCACAGGTCTAAAAGTTTAGATAAACGATCACTGGGCGTGAAAAATAGTGTAGGACCACGAAAATCGGGAAAAAAGAAGGGGCACAGAAGGTGCCAGAATCTCAGACGCCATCCGAGACGAATTTGAATGCCGAAGATTTGGAGCATAGAGACTGTGCTTCCAGAGAAAAGACAATGCTTTCAGAGAAAGCTTTCTCTACCCTCATCCTATTCATACTTCCAGACACGTTCCGTATAAATCAATCAGAGCACGGTAGCTCTCGTCTCTTGCTTGTTGTCTTTCTCTTTCTCTTGATTCTCATCGATAGAATTATCTCTCTTATATAATTTTCTACCCGTCTTTCTCAGGCGCTTTCGTTCTTGAGGTTGGAGAAGAAATATGGTAGATCTGGTGGAAATTTTAGAAATATGTTGGTCAGTGACGGAGGAAGCAGAATTTAGAACCTGTAGGACCATTGGAGGATATCAGCTTTACCACCACCACTACTGCGACTGAAATAAGTCATAATTTCAAATACAAATTGTCTCATACTCCGGTTTAGATAATATTTTATGATATGATAATTGATTGTGACTAGCGGGTTTTGGAACAGTGAAAACTTGTTTTTTTGTTGTTGTTGTTGTTTAATGACTTGCAGTTAGAAGTCTTTACAAGTTTGTTGAAATCTATATTGTTTTGTGCTTTATGACAAACTATTTTATGCTTTCCTCTAAAGGTTTTAACTTCAGCTATCGCTGTGCTGATGGGGATAGCAATAATGATGTTGACGACTGTATGGTAGATGAGAAAATTCCATCAATATTTTTCCTGTCTTGCTGATGGTAGACTGTGCGTGGGACGACAGGGATTCATTGCTTTCATTACAGCGGAGTAATACAGTGTGCAGACTGTCTTCTACCTTCCACTTAATTTGATCTTGGCTTAGGCCGGGTAATTCCAGGATATTAATGGGCCTATATTATAATGGAGGCAGGACAGCAACAACAACAAGGTCTTATATTTGCGGGGCCCTGTCAGATAGAACTCTAGACTTGACATGACAAGCACAAAGAGTGCAGAAGCATGGTCGCTATGTGAGGTCTAGTTCCCGGTAGAAACTCACATTTTTGACACTATAATCTTGCACCTAGGCCAATTACAACGCACAGCCGTTCTGTATTCAAATATTAGTAGTCCTAACTGTGCAACGTCTGGGAACGTTTGAAAAAAACATTTGAAGATGCTCCTTTGAGAACCAATATTATAGGGCTAACTGTTCCCGAAAGTAAAACATTTCTTTGACATCATGAGCAAACCGGTTGAACTAATTAACAAGTGGATGATCCCATGACAATTATAGTAGTCCCAACTGTGCAAATTTTGGGAATAATTGAAAAAAATATATTTCATCTGTTCCGTTTGAGAACACTTGTTCTTTGAGCCAACGGTTTCCAAAATTGAAGCATTTCTTTGTCGGCATGTGTGACCCTTTCCGACATTTAGTCTCTTGCTCTCATTTTTCTCTAAGGGAGAAGTATGTCTTAGCGAGATGGGGACGACACAGAAGAGGAAGACGTGCCGGTGTCACAGAAACCCAAACAGTGCACCAACAAATCACCAATGAGGTCAAGTCAATTCTCCATTGGTCGAAATTACTGCTTGAACTTCCGGGACGCCAATGGTAACCAGCGGAGACTGTGTCATCAAGATAAATGAGATGAGTCTCAACTCGTCAGCGGGAGGAAAGAATAAAATCTTCTGGTTGCTGAGAAACCCTAGTCTTGGCTTAAGTATGTGAAACTGGTCGGCATCGGTTTTGTATGTGGGTCGCTTTTTCTGACTGTTGTTATAAACAATGTGTTGGTGTTATTGTTATCTATCATGATTTTATTTGAGTGTTGTTCTTAATTTTTTTAGTTGACCGTATGATTTACTTTTGTTGTTGTTGTTGTTTGTGTTACTGAAGTTGATACTATGTAGAGTATGTGTGTCTGCTGCGATGAAACGATAGTTTTCGGATATTAATTATTTTTTCTTTGGTAACCAAGAAAAGACCAACACTCTTGACTAAAGTCACTTTTTTTTTCTACTTTTCTCAGCTTGTAACCGATTTCAGGTGGATATGGATCTGCCTAATCCAGTGCAGGCAGTGCAGGCATGTTGGAAATTGGGATTTTTCTCATAATTTCAAGTCCCTGATCCTATTGCTATTGGGCGGGGGGGGGGGGGGTAGGATCGAGTACCTAGTCTTCTCGGATAAGGACGAAAAATTCGGAGGGCCCGTGTGCACGTTGCGCACGTTAAAGACACCTTGGCAGTTGGAAATCGTAAAAAGCAGGCCGAACAGGCCGCTGCGCGGGCAAAATTGAAATTGAAATTAATAGATTAAAAATTTATCCATATCATCCCCCCACCAGCAACAACCAATTTATTATCCATTATTAAATACTAGCTGAGGTCCCCGGCCCTGCCCGGGATAAATCGGTTTGAATATTGGTTTCAGTTCTGGGTGGTTATTATGGACCTGCTTCATCTGGCCTGTTCCTATTTGTTTATTTTATTTTTGTTTGTTTGTTTTTAAATAAGTCTTACTGCTCTGCCTTTGTGAGTTGACACCCTGCGCATACCGTACAATAGCATGATTTGCGCACTGGTTAGTGCGTTTGATAGTGAACACATCGCAGGAAGTGATAACGAAACCTTAAAATGGCGAACCATGACTCGAAATAGATCTAAATGATGGCGAAACAATAAAGTTCCAATAAAAAAACTACACCGATTTGAGACTTCTATTAAAAACTGTGCACCCTTACATCCATTCTGATGCACCATATAAAATTTGAAGTCTGAGTGTTGAGTGTTTCAGAAGCCTTTTGCAACGAAACATCTCAAGTCCACAAATATATATAGTATAGATATATTATTATTAATAAATATTCAAATATTATTTGAGTTGTGATATATGTGGTGTGAGTTGTGAACTTTTGTGAGTTGTGGACTGCGCCTAACACACTGCATTACAATTTTCTCTGAGATAGAGAGAGGCAGAGAGAGAGAGAGAGAGAGAATGAGCGAGACAGAGAGAGAGAAAGAAACAGTGTAGTGTGTTGAGCGCTTCGCAGGCGCTCCATTCTGCTCTGTGGTTGACATGTTGCTTCTGTAAAGGGCATAGAGCATTTTAAATGGATATGCGCTATATAAATGCCATCTATCTATCTATCTATCTATCTATCTATCTATCTATCTATCTATCTAATCTGATAGTAGAAGTTCATTCATTCTCTCTTTTTTCTTTTTTTTTCTTGAGTTTATAAGGTATCGAGAAATGCATTGCAAATGATTTCTGAGACGTCAATAAATTTGGTTACATTGTATGTTTTACCTGTCGCGATTATTCCTATAATGATAAACAAAGCATACTTTTCTTAACAGTGACTTTCACTTTGCTGGAACCATTCGACTTCCAAACCATCTGACGTCATGGAGCACTTTCTGTAGCACTACCCACACAAAGACTCAGAAAGGTCCACTGGTGACCATCTTTGATCTATCAGACTACCCAAAGTCATGTGAGCTATACCATTTGCGCCCTGTGTCCCTGACCTAGGAAAGGCCTCAGACGATAAAAAATATCCCCGAGATGGGAGCCAATACCCGAGCATAATGCCAGAAGGGCTTCATTTAATCAGATTACTGCGAAAACGGACTAAAGTTCAACAGTTTCATAGTAAAAATCGCCCGTCTGGGAACGCGTAGGCGCAGAAATAGCCAGGGATTTTCCAAGAGGAAAGGTCAAAGTTTCATTAACCTTTTTGTCTCGACCAAAAACAGAGCCACCGTGAAAAGTCTTGTTTATAATACCCTGGGTTATTGTCACTGTGTTACTTTTGAATTTCCGGTGGCGTCAAAGATCGGGTTTATATCCAGTTCTTCGTTGTTGATTCTGCACTGACTGGCACTTTTTTCTAATGCTCACACAAATTAATTAAGAACGCCTTGCGATCTGTGGACTTTATTTTTATTTGGCGTTTACGACTACTTTCTCTTTATGTGTTACTTCCGTGAGTTTGATAATGCTCAAAGTCAGAACCTTCCTGGTGGTGGTAAATTGTTGACTCATTAAAGAAAAGGAAGAAACAAAAAAAAAAAGAAGTTGCCGTGGAACTTGAGTGTGACATACTGATGGTTTTAATTTATTGCCTTTTGTTTCGATTTCGTGCTTTTCATGACATTTGTCTTTGATATTATGTGGGCTGTTGTTACTAAGGGGAGCTTAGATTTCGATTATGTCTCATACCGGGCATTGTGGTCACCAGTTAGCCACTGAGCTTAATCTTTTCCACTTTGTTAATAAACAATGAATATGCCCACTCTCTGTGCTGTAATTAAATTACTAAATTAGCTTCCTAAATCAGTCTTTTTAATGTCTTTTTTCTTATTTCATAAAGTAACATACATGTAATAAATATATTCACATTTCCATGAAAACTATTTCATGCAGTCTATTAATATCAATATTGATCTTAAATTTATCAGTGCCCTTTCGGTTATTCTAACTGATGACGATGTTAACGACTCGCTGCTATCTTTATAAATTGATTATGTTCACTGTAATTATCTGTCTTCTGTTTCAGTTCTGTCTAGATCCACGTAGAGCTGCTCTTCTTTGAAGCTGCAGTGTGATTGAAGGATAACAACAATAATATTGTTCATGACGTGATGCTTCTGAAAGGCAAGTACAAAAGGTTTTAGTGCTGTCAAGTAGAAGGTTAGATGGCAAATTAGCACTTGCCAACAGCAGTGTAGTTATTTCAGGCTGGCCCAAGCTAGACAGGAGCAGTCACTGACGTCATTAATAGTAGTTGTTACTTCCAACTTGCTCTAGTTGTCTATCAAAGAAGTGAAGTCTGGTAGAAGGGACAAAGGTATTTGTGTGTGGAACAGTCATCATTAGCTCAGTCTCATGGATGAATGGATGAATGGATGGATGGATGAATATGGATGGATATGGATCGATGGATGGATGAATGGATATGGATGGATGGGTGGATGGATGGATGGATGATGGATGGATGGATGAAGGGGTGGGTGGAGGAATGGATGGATGGATATATGGAAGGGTGGACTAAAGCATGAATGGGTGAAAATTAGAAGAAAAGAAAAAAACAAGATAAATTACAAGCAAGATTGCAACTGGTATCCAGATCAGCAAAAAAAAAAACAAATCATGAAAGACGGACGCAGACAGAGAACAGAAACAGACAGACAATAGAATCGGAAAGAGAAAATAAATAAACAGATAACAGAAACCAGACCAATGCACACAAACTCTCCAACTCACACGCAGACAATCACAAAGGCACATGATAACATTACAATTTTTTTTTAAATACCCGATGATGCAGATAGGAAGCGTAATGACATATTGATCCCTACAGGAATCCGATAAGGGGAAGGAGAAAATACTTAACATTGGAAATAAACAGCAATAATAACCGAAAATGTCTTTTAATCACACTCGAGTAAAGATATTTCAAAGGAAAGACCATTAGGGAGGCAGCTAAGTGGCCCAGCAAAGCTAATTGATTTTCTTTCCTTTTTTTTTCAGTAGGAATCAAAATTAGGACTAGATCAATAACAAAACCGAGCCTTCATCAAGGTGGAAAGTATGTGCAGCACCTCTAGGTGCAGGAAATGGGACGGATTCAGGATAATTATAACTTACTCAGCGACATTATTATTTTCCTTATGATTTCGGAAACAGAGTTTTGCTCGGAAACATCTGTCATCCCAGGGAACTTCCGGTCTCATTTTTCACACAGTTGACATTTCTGCGGAGAAAGACAGTATGAGCCAAAGTGAACGGTAATAACTCGAAAGTCTTCGTAAATACAGTCTTTTTGCCACCTAGCTTAACCTGACCGCGGCTTTTAAGATTCATTTGCTTTAAAACGAAAGACGTGCAAATAAATTAAAGACATGCATTTGTCACGGAACTTCCTCACTCAATTGCCTGATATTATATGACAGGGGTTTGTGTAACTTCCGGCGCTACTATCCAATGCTGGACAGGTACTGTATAACTTTGTATGTGCACCCAGGGCATAGTGCCTCATGGACATCTGCAGACCTGTAACTAAAGTCCATTTAATCTATTTATCTATTCTTTTTTCAGTAACTACATGGGACAGTTTCTGACAATAATGTAGGCTTATATTTAAAGTATTGTGTATTCTTTCAAAACAATGATTCTGACGATATTGGTAAGTTTCGTAGTGTTTTCGCCGATTATCTCTAGCATATGAAGTAAAATTGCCGCAAAAGATGTGCAAAATATGAGGACTAAACATTTCCAGAATAAATTTTGAGTGAACACGGTACTGAACTAACCAACTTTGAAGTTCATTTATATCTACTAGCCGATCCACGCAAGATAAATCTTGCAGTCTTTGTAGGAAGCCCAATTGTATATCTAGATCTAGGCTACATCAGAAGCAGCATTTCGATTCGATGCCATGACTAATAGAACTTACGCAGAACTACACAGATGTGATTATGTTGATTTTCAACTAACAACGTGTAAAGATAGGTCAAGGACGGAATTTCCTATCATGCTCTTTGATTCTACCCGACGAAAATGCGTCTCTGTTTCTGCGGCTAAAAAAAATAATTAATATGAATAATAGTAAAGACCGCTTTTTGTTCAAAACGAATGTGTCCACCTAACTCTTCGTCAAAAATTGATTCAGTACACTAAGATTCATAATTTTTGATGGCGTAGTCGCAAAGTTTTAGCTGCTTACAGATTCACCATCTCGCTCAATTGTAGTAAGAAGTACCAACATTCTGGCAATGAATGAACGTTTTATTACATTCCTTTACATGTCCTGTCGTGTCATGTCATATAGTTTTGTGGTCACGTCGTGGCAGCCACTTTACATTCAGGGACTAAAGTGTCAGTGTTACATAGTGTAGCTTTGAGAGCTCACCACTTCAAACTGGCCTGGCTCACGCCCAGAGCGGAACCAGGAAATGTTCTCACACTCTGGACAAAGCAACGAAATGCAGGCCGCCCGTCTCCTTGGTCGGTCTGCACTTAGGCCTAATTAATGGTGTTCTTCTCTGATTATATGGCAAGTAAGGATGTGTAAATAGATCCATTGACAAACTTACTTTACGCCCTCTCAACTCCCCTCCTCTCTCTTCCTGTGTTCTCAGAATGACGAGGGCATTTGCTTCCTCCCCCCCCCCCCACCTCTTCTGACCCCACTAAAGCATTTCTGGAAATATTTTTAATTCTCTGTTTGAGAAAAAATTAACTGTTTGTATTGTTTTTGCTGTTGTATGAATCACTTCTTATGACACAATATCACACCTGACATATGACATACACTATTGCTACTTGCACTCTGATTTGTTTATTTATTTATTTATTTATTTATTTATTTATTTATTTACATTTTAAAATCCATATTTTTGTATTTACACTTGAAAGATGGACGTTGATAGTTGTGTCTCTATAAGGCTTTCGCGGGGATATCTTTTATTATTCATCACTGTAACACCATATTTTTTATTTCGAGAAACAAAACAGTGAATGTTCTCCTTGGTATTCGGGGCTCTGTGATCGCACGACGAGAGTGCGTGAAAACGGTTTGCGTATTCAATTTTTTTAATGCACTTCCTTGGTAGCTATGACCGTCTTTGCTAGACTGGCGTAAGTTCTAAAATTGTTCATATGTAATTTCCTACGACAGACTGATTGCCCTTAATAGTAGACACTGCAAAACGAACCGATCACTAAGAAGCTCTAGTGATACACGCGTGCACGCCAAAAACTTGGAGACCACTGAAGACCATAGAGGTCCTAATAAGGTCAAGCCAGGCCTTTTTTTCCAGGGACTCCACGAGTCCTCCTGTCATTAATGCTGCACCATCTCATTAGGGATCCATTCTGCAGCCAGGATGCCTCTTCTCAAATCGTTGGCCTCCTAATATCGGAGGAAAGAGAAGACACGACATTGAGAGATCCGTGCACCTGCTTCTCCTTCCTCATTCACTCACCACTCTTCAGATCCAACCGGACTGCCTTTTGGAGAGATGAGACAAGAGCCATTTTAACCAACTAAGGCTTGTCCAGGAGAAAATGTGAAATTTTTGGCAAATCTTCAGTGAAAGGGGAAAATCCTGGCATTACCGATGAGTCTTTTAAGAGCAGCGAGAGTTTGGAGACTTTTTAAGGAGGCTTGGTGTTCCTGATTCGCCGGGGAAAAAAATCTAAATAGATAACATGCTTAACAAATAATATGAGAATATAGCAAGGCACACCTACTCTAGTTATCATTCCGTTCCCATTTAAAATTTCCTTAAGCCTATACCCCCCCCCCCCCCATGGCAAAGACAGAATAAAAGAAATACTGAAAATACAACCATCCCTTAATCACACTGTGGCCGAGGGTTTTGAGTTTCTAGTGGTAATCTTATATAATTACGTTTAGTACACTGAGCCTCTACTGATCTGGAAACTCCCAAAAAGTATGTATTTCTGGAAAGCTGATTTCGCTGGCTCTGGCAGAACAGTGTTGAAAAAATAGCAAATTTAATCGGCCAAGTGCATAATCGGATTTAAGACAAATGGATGAAGAACTAAATACTTCGTCTTTTTTTCCTAAATTACCATATTCGATGTCCTGAATGTGAGAGTTCAAACGTCCGCACGTGTCCAGTTCAAGCCTGGTTCAGGGGTTATCTCAAACTGTCACTTTCATCCATTGAGCGCGGGGGCCCCGACTGATAGCTTGGTAACACAAAGAGGTTGTTGACCTAATTCAATGGCAGTGTGAGAAGCGCTGGCCCCCACTGGAATCCTTGTACTTCTCATCAGTGTCTCGCTCCGGCCCGCCAGAACTGATTATCATTGATGGAACGGTCATAATGAACGAAGACAAGGGGATTTGACAATTGTGTGGGTTTAGAACTCAAAAAAGGATATTAATCCCACTTGCGATAAGAACGAAACCGTACGATTGTCCACAGACAGGCATTTTGCCATTGTCTGTTTTCTCTTGTAGGAAGGACCAAGGCCTTTTAGTCACTTGCGTTTTTCTCTTCTCCATCTCCTTCTCCCTCCATGGAGATTTTTTAACTAGATTACATTTGCAAGCAGCTATCTTGTGCCTGGGATTAAATGTGTGGGAATATGACTGATGTCACTCTTTTGTATGAAATTTGTATGACAGTGTAAGGTGACCAACTGAGAGTGTTTTCAGTGTTCATCTTGACTGTCTGACATTTAACAAAAACGGCACTGCTGGTCAAATCCTTAACATCATTCTGTTCCCTAGATTATCAACAGTGGTAGTGGCGGTGTTCGTGGGCTGTTTATGGTACTGCTGTTGTTGTTTTTGGTGGTGTGGATGGTGATGGAGGTGGTAGCGGTGGTGATAGTGGTGGTAGCAGTGATAGTGGTAGTGATGGTGATAGTGGCGATAGTAGATGCGACAGTGGTGGTGGTGGTGATAGTGGTGCGGTACTGGTGGTGTAGCAATAGTAACACTTCTGGCTCTTGCCTTCATTTGAAATCAATTATCGAAAACATCATTTCTCTCCAGAATATCCTGAATATCTGTGGAGATACGTGTACGTTGTTTTGATTTCATCATTTGCCTTAGATGTGGTTCTTCACCAAAAAGCTGTGCGTTACTGCCATTGATTTGCACAGACTAGAGAAAATTTGACTACTACATTTTTCTCTTATCTGGCCTGTTGGTACTTTCCTGTGGTGTCATCTCGGTGTTGACCTATTGCCAGATTTGACTTCAGACAAGTTATTTCCGTGGGTTAATCTCATATTGATTCCTGTCCACAGTTACTACCAGATAGTAGGATTACAAATGAATGCTTGCTAACTGCTCTTGCCCAGGAACGATCTATCTATCTATATATCTACCTATCAATCTCTCTATCTATCTATCTATCTATCTATCTATCTATCTATCTATCTATCTATCTATCTATCTATCTATCTATCTATCTATCTATCTATCTATCTATCTATCTATCTGTCTATCTATCTATCTATCTATGTGTCTATCTATCTATCCTTCTGCCTGCCCGTCTGTCGGTATTATATTTGTCTATTTGTCTATCTATTTCCAATCGTCCACCAGTCCCCTTCATTTTTGACAGATACATAATAATTCCGCATTCCTCTAAATTGTCATGTGAATTTTTTTTTTCATGACAAACAAATTGAACAATTAAATATTATTATGCTGCTTACCTAAAGCACATTGGCTTTATTCTCAAATACCAGCAGACACCACACGGCCTTTTAAACGCTTACCAATACAGTCATGCCCCATTGTTCCTCGAATACGTACTAAACCTACGCGAGAAATTCTTTAAAACCGCATTTTGACATTTATATCCTAAATTTTACCTCAGATTCGCACATTTTCATATTGTATATTTTCACGTTCATCCCGAAAACTACTGAAGAATTCATTCAAATAATGTCGGAGCCAGTGGGAGACTAGCCTTAATGTATTAGCATTATGATGGTGAAGACTCACGATTGACAACTCCTGCCGTTTTTATCATTGTATTAGTAATTCGTCTAGACATGAGAGCTGCAAGAGGTTTTAGATTCTGAGTCTTGAAGTGAATGAGGTATGAGATCAGCATTCCATCAAAATTGTCAATCTACTACTCTAATTTTTTATTTGTAAGTTTATTACGTCTACAGTAGGACAATAGATTGAAAATACCTTAATAAGCCCGTTTCAAGATGTCATTTTTTAATGGCTCTATAAAACTAGTAGTCTAGACGTGCATGAGTGGAGATCATTACACAATTTATTTTTATCATACTCTTTGTGCAGTCTGATAACCTTACTGTAAAAGTGAATAAACAGAAAAGGGCAAAATAATAATAATAATAATAATAATAAACTGCTATTGAGTTATAAAATCTGGGTCATACGGCTGGGAATAAGTCAAGCCTGATTTGGTTTTTCTTCACATTAGAAACAGCAGTTTATTCCAATAATGTTGTCTTATTCTTGGCTTTTCTGTATAGTCACAATAGAAAACAAATCAAGGACGAACATGATATACACACAGGTTTTCCTCTCCCCTTTGTAAATAGAAAACACCAAGAACTCTTTGGGGACGAGATGGTCTAGATGCAAGGTGTTCGCCTCTCGTGCCGAAGGTACCGGGTTTGGATCCCGAGCGGTGGAGGCATGTTGGAATTCGGGATTTTTTTTCTCATATTTTCCGGTCCCTGATTCTAAAGTAGTTAGGATCGAGCATCTAGACTTCTCGCATCAGGACGAAAAATTCGGAGGGCCCGTGCGCACGCTGTGCACGTTAAAGAAACCTTGGCAGTTGGCAGTTGGAAATCGTGAAGAGCAGGCCGTCCAAGGCCACTGCCCGGACAAAATTCTAAAAAACGAATCCCTACCACAAGAAGAAAAATACAACAAGAAAAGTGAGGTGTAAATCCCTAGGGTAACAACCTCCTAAAATAAAGAGCTAAACACAACCCTTTTAAAAGTTCATCTTCAAAGATATTATTATTATTGTTGTGGGCCAGAAGGGGGAGCAGGAATGTGGTTGGTTACTAACTTGCAAAAAATTCAAAGATATAAGGAAATAGTTTTTTACCGTCTTGGCCGCTTGTTAAACCAAGCACGTTTAAGCTCATAAATTTTCTGTTGTCGATGCACGGTAGAGAACTACATTCGTTTGCACTGTTTTGCCATAAAGTTCTAAACGAATACAATAATGTCGCTTTGTGACTTCTCCTGGCGAAGTCTGAAAACTGAATTCATCTTCGTGTGAAAAAATACATTATAGTGATATCTACAATTGTAGTAAATTTACAACAGATAAAGTTGAGGACAGATCGGTTGGGGGGGGGGGGGGGGAAGAGATTGAAAAATGATGACTGTTGCTGGCAATTACAAGTTGTATTTTATAGTTGTATACTATAGTAAGTAAGTGTATAAATGCTGCAGGCAGCAGGGAGTGGAGAGAGTGAATGGCCGTGCATTTTGTCGTTTGTTTGTTTTTAATGTTTTCACGGATTGTTTACATGATCTGTGTATTTTGAATTGGCCGCCAGGCCTACAATAAAGTGAACTTGAACTTGTTTGTTCAAATTTGTTTTGTTTTCTTTTTTGTTTGTATGTTTGTTGTTGATTTTTAATTTGAGAAATTACCATTTCCCTGATACCTATACAAAATCACCACGGTTGTGAAACTGCAAATAAGATATTCCAAGATTTATGTCATGCAAATCACTGACCGGCCGTGCAATCGTATGTGTCGTCCTTAATATTTAAGCCTGCAATCAGACAATGATTGCATGTTATCATCTAGGCACAAAGTTTGATACCGCACACGTGTCGGCGCTCTCACACATACACATATACATACACGCACACATACACACACACACAGACACTCAGACTGGGGTGTGATGGTTGCCGTGGAATTATCCATTATGGAAATGGAGGCGTGATCGGGCTCGTCTAGCATAGCCCCAAGTTATTGACGCAACTCTTGAGTAACTATTGGTTTTGCAAGCGTTAACTAGATACACAGACTTCTTGACAACTTTGAGATATGTCTGAACAGCAGCGGGATGCAAGGAATGTAGACTGAGAGCACCTCAGGGGCAGAGCCTTGGGTATGGCATAATTCCTCCCATTTCCCTCGACAACTGTTGGTTTAGTTCTTTTTTCTGTTCTTTTCTGCAGAACAACCTTTATGACTAGCAGCAGTGCTAAACTCTTGGTGGTGTGGAAGACGAGTATAGTATGTGATTCCAATAACCCAGTTTTGATATGAACTATTATTCAATCTATTTTACAGATTCGTTGCCTATTTCCAATATTTCGCCTTTTAACCATCTGTATCGTCTTGTCTTTGTGAGGTCGTATCTTTTGTGTGTTTGAATGTCTTTCTTTCTCTCTCATTCGCTGTGTCTGTGTCTGTCTGTCTGTCTGTCTGTCTGTCTGTCTCTCTCTCTCTCTCCCTCTCTCTCTCTCTCGCTCTCTCTCTCTCTCTTTCTTTCTCTCTCTCTCTCCCCACCTCCTCCCCCTTTCTCTCTTTCCTGAAGTAATAATACTATATTACTCAGATGAAAAGTGAAAGCGAAAAGAGATCAGAAAGGGATAACTAACTCACGACTATGAGACACTAAGAGAAGAAGAGGGCAGAGAATGGGAGGATAAGAGAAAGACGGACAGACAGACAGGACGGGGAGCGAGGGCCAGATAGGGAGACACAGACTGAATGACAGTCAAACAGAGATAGGGAGACACACATACACACACACAAAGCGAGATACAGAGAGAGAGAGATAGAGAGAGACACAGAGAGAAAGAAAGAGAGAGAAGAAAACGCGAAAGAGAGAGAGAGAAAGAGAGAGAGAGAGCTGAGTCAGGAAATTGTTGAATGAAAACAGAAAATCCATTAAAGCTGTAATGCAAACAAATGCACGCCAGGTTACAAAAATGTTGGTAACGATCAGGTGACTGGCTCAGTCTTGGTGAAGGTCGTCAGATCTAATTATCTCAACATGTTTCAGTTCTCAAATAAAATCTTCCTGCGTCGATGAAATCGCGATAAAAACTAATCAGGCACAGACATCAAGCTAATGTAATATCATAATGCTCACTCAGTCACTCACTCCATTCACTCACTCACTCAGTCACTCACTCACACACACACTCACTCACTCATTCAGACACTCACTCACTCACTCACTCACTCACTCCAGTCACTCACTCACTCACTCACTCACTCACACACACACTCACTCACTCACTCTCACTCACTCACTCACTCCACTCAATCACTCACTCACTCACTCACTCACTCACTCACTTTATCCAAAGAGCTTCTCTCACACAACTGAAACCTTCGAGCGTATCTAACCCCTCATGTATTCGCTCATCCCTACCAAATCCCCCAGACCCAAGAGCCATCCATCGTCCCAGGCGTTCCTATACAGACATATAAATTACAAAGCACTTAGTCCCTATAACATTCTGTAATTACCCAACCAAATGCCGACTCACCATTACACATGCATTACTGAACTCTGCACATTCAGCACTGTATGCATTGCGTGAGATGCCTGCCAGTAAGTGCACAAAGGCATTCCTCCCGACATTAACACACGTTCTACACATTATTTTGTACCCCTTCTGTCCACATTCCCACACATTCAAGTACAGAACCATAGATTGTATCACCCCAATGAGGAATGTACGAGTACAGTTTTCTCCTAAATGTCAACCTTGCTTACTTCATTCTCTCAATTACTGGAATATCCGGGCTGGCATTTAGGGGTCAATTCTAGTGCTGTAGAAGGAGGGGGGATGAAAATGTTATATGTGTCCGAACACGTCAGTATTTATTTGTGTGTGCCGGTCGTCAGCTGTGAGTTCTAGAATGCTTGAGAACACATTAAGTCCGTATGTGAATAATGACGGTTGTCCTTTTGTGAACAGGAATGGCAAGCTGTACAACATAAATAATATTATAATGATTATCCCCTTGTACGAATCACTGTGATATGGCAGTCAGCGAAATAAATGTAATATTTAAATAATATGACCATGAACTATTGAAGAAAGAAGACGAAGGGCATGCTGTGTAGCTACATGGGTATGAACGTTTGAGAAACAGGTGAAGAAAGCAATATTCCTAGCACTTTTGACAGCTGTTCACCTAAGGATGCCACAAATGTTGTGATGATAAGGAGTTTGTGAAGTGGAGAAATGAACATAAGTGTTAAAGTGATATCAAATTATTTAATGGTACTTTTTGGCATGATTATTTAAGGAGTAAGTTTGCATGCACGAATAAATGCCACGCCATACTGTTTCATTAGATATGGAGTTGTTGTTTTTTTTAAAGTATCTGAAAGTTCCAGTCTAAGTTGTTTTTTGTTTGTTTTTTTTTTTCATTTTTGCTCATTTCAAATCGCAGATAAAATTGCTGAAATCCGGACATATTTCTATTTCTAATATTCTTGACCTTTGTACAGCATACATGAAATCCAATGCGGGTATTGTCGTCTTCAGCCTTAATTTAATGGTTTAATAAAGCATTCTTCAAATAAGTACAGAGTACATACTCGGTCACTGAATGCCTTATGTCTGTTCTTCAACTCTGTATTTTTATACCATTGCTGAGTCAATCCTTTCATTTCCGATTATTTCAAGATGAAGGAAACAAGGTAAAAGAATTGCTGATATACAACGTTAAATAGTTATGGTGTGTTAAATCGTTAGTAATGAAACATAGTAGATTGGTCTGTGAAGCTCTCCGCATTTCTATTCCTCGAGTCCGGGTATTTCTGTAGCTTGCAAGTGTTCGAAGCGCCATAGTTTTCCATCACCGAACGAAGAGAGACCTAAACCAGAGATAGACGACTCCACTAACTCAGTGAACTGAAGGGGAAGGAAAGAAGGAAATCGATGAGCAGTGAGCAGTCACGGACTGTGAAGTGTGAGCAGGCCTTTCAAGAAGTTTAAGGATGCGATAAAACCTTTAGGCGGGAAATGGATTGTGTAATGTTGATGTCTTCAGACCCGACGGGGACCAGCCGATTTTGATAGGACAAATAGTTGGGAGGTGACGTCACGACATAGCGCTTCAATGAGATCAAACCAGGCGGCTGGTGCCAGAGGTCTTATTGAAACTCAATGTTATGACGTCACCCATTCAACTAGTTAGCCAATCGAAATCGACCAGTGGGTGACGGGTCTTGGGACAACAAGAGTGCGGAATTTGTAACCAAAAAAAAAAAAAACATCTCCGCCAAAATGAACAATGAGTGCAATGCATTAGATTGTCAGCCTACGAGTTAAATGTATTATTTCGCAACCAGGATACGAAATGTATTGTATTCCTGCTTTTTTTTTCTCTCTTTCTCTCTCTCAATAGGGAATGAAATTTAATAATTTTACCACAAGAATTGAAGTGAAAAAAATGAGTACAGGTAAACTAAGTACGAAATTTAATAAGCGAGCTGCATCATTATGTTGTGAATCGTGATTTGACTCTAGAAACTGTATCTCGATATGCCGTAAAGGTTACTTGATATGGCGAGACACGAATGTCATGTGGCGCGGGGCAGAGACTGAAAAGACCTGTTATTCTCGTCTCTGTTTTTGCTTTTTTCCCCATCCCACCGACATGTGAGCAAATGACAAGGAAGTCAGTCTATAAGTGGTAAAGAATGTCAGATTGCGTATAATATACAATTTTTGTTGTTGTTGTTTATTTTACATGAGGACAAAAAAAAAGTGTCTATTATTACGACATGTAAAACACGGAAGGAAATTCAGAATTTCCTAATATGCACATGTAAAGATAATATTCTAGTTTTATTAATCCATTCGCTCGGTTGCTACTTTAAGCTGATTGAAGTCCCAATTTTTTTATTTTTTTAAAATCACTTTGCAAGTTCGGCCAGTAAAATCCTTTTATATTGTATATTATGTCACATTTCCCAGGTCAATGTAACCTTCAAATTTTGTAAGATTTGCAGGTAAAAACTCTGGCTAGGATTTGTCACTACACAGAATTCTCCAATGGCAGAGAGAGATAAAAAAAAAAAAAATGAACTGTGCACATTCAATGATTTGATAAATGAAAAATGAAGACGAAAGGCGGAAAGACAACAAATTAAAGTTAAAAATATAAAACTGAGAACATCGATTGATTTCAAAGTTTGAAAATCTACTTTCACTCTCACAATTGAAAGGGTGAGTGGTTAGATTTTATGTCTGCAGTTCCTTTTTTTTTTCTTTTTTCAAACTTTGGTTTAGCAGAGACGAGGCTGATGAATCGCACTTGTACATACAGGGAATAAAGGCGAAAGTCATTGTTTTGTGACCAGTGGTGGATCTACTATCAAACTAATGAAGCTTGAGCTCCAGGGCCCATAATCCTGCAGGAACCCCGAAGAAACTTTTTGTAATGAACCTTGTTGGATGTTGCCCTTCTGTTGCTGGTTGCGAAGGGGACCCATGACAGTTCAAGCTTCAGGGCCCCCAAAATGTGGGTCCGCCACTGTTTTTGACTATAGCTGTTCTGCCTGTGCTGTTGGCGGGTAGTAAAGTTGGTGACTGTTTCAGGTAGGGTCTCTTGCAGCTGTCTATCATTCTGGTAGATCTGTCTATCGTCTTATTTTTTTCCTCGCACAGTGTGACCGTCATTATTTGTACGTGCTGTCTTTCAAACTCAAACTCAAACCCCTATGGTCTTCAATGATTTCACAGAACACATCATCACTGCTATCAATGTAAATCACGCTTACTTTAATTTAGTACAAATTGCCCTGCATGCAGTATAAATGCAGACCTGTTTATCTAGTTAGCTCTGTGGTTAGTGGACCATTCCTAGCACAATGGCTGGATCCAAACACGCCGCTGACTTCAGACAGTTTAAGAGGATGCCTATCTGTTGTTTCAGACCATTGACCACAGATCGAGGTTAGAGACCGGCTGACTCGATAGAGTTCAGTGTTCCAGACTGGCTAGTTCCCTAAGCTCTGTGTGTATTGATGTTTCGAGCGGTGGGCTGGGTGAGGGCCAGGATTTACTTCAAGATCACTTCTCTTAGTGACTTGGTTTGATCGACAGTGTGCTTTCTCATACTCTTTGAATCCACCTCTGCCTGTCTGTCTATTTGTCTAAAATATGTCTGTCTGTCTCTTTCTCTCTCTCCCCTTCTCTCTCACTCACTCCCCTCACTCTTTCTACCTGCCCTCACTGTCTCTCTTTCTGTGTCTTTTTCTCTCTCTCTCTCTCTCTCTCTCTTTATCCCTGCTCTCTCTTTCTCCCTCTCTTTCTCTCTCTCTTTCTCTCTCTCTTTCTCTCTATTCTCTGCCTCTCTGAACCTTTCTCTCTCTCTTTCTCTCTTTCTCTCTCTCTTTCTCAAGTACTTTGGCACTATCATTATCACCAGATTCACACAGCCAAAGAAATGTGTATTGCCCAAGGGTATATGGGTCTGGCTGAAGTCAGCCCCTTGTGATAGTACGAGAGATCTGGTTAAAGCTTGGGTTATAACGCGCGTCAGCTTGACGACAGCTATCATGTGCTTTACAATATTTTATGAATGATAGTGGCCGGGTGACTTTACATGTACACACTCTCACAGATATAATCCAACACACACATACACCAAAGAGATAACTGCAATTCTCGTAGCCGCCCCGATCCACTTCTCGAAGCTCCATCAAATAGCTCCTATCTCTGTGCATTACTTCAGTGGTCTTTCACTTCAGCGGTCCCTGGAAGTCTTGTTGACCACAGGCTTTAAGTTCCCATTATAACCCCCTATCTGCTGGCCAGGCAAGAAACCGGTAACCGGTGATTAGAAAGGATGCGTAACTTTACTGCTCTCCAGAGGGGGGAAAGATCGTTAGATTGTGAGTGTAAATATTGACAGAGGATCAGCGTATTGTGCGCTATTGGCGGCCCAGGGGTGATCACTGTTAGGTTCGTTGGCTGATAACTGTTTGAGATTTGTGCTTTGTCTAAGCCACCGGTTAAATCCGTTCTCACAGAGACACAAATTTTGACTTAAGACAGCGCCGGTGTTCTGGCAAAGGGTTATTAATCAGGATCTTAATCAGTACAGCTTTTAGACATAATAGTGAAAAGGGTGCGTGGTATCTAGGTTAGGCGCCCTACTCTGGCCAGATACCTCCGTCTTCAGCTTATTTTGCTAGAGCAGAGTTTGCTCATGCTCGGCGAGATGGCTCGGCCACATTTGTTTCACACCCCTGGTGGTGTTACTAAAGCCCCCTCACCGGCGGCAAGGAGTGACCTCGCAGAAAACCGTAGATTTTATTAAAAGAACAAATCTGCAGATTTAGATTGGTGAACGAAAGAAGAAGAAGAAGTACAGCTTTTTTCTTCTCCTTTCAATTAATGATAACGCTAGATAGGGGCTTTAAAATGTTACCAGTTAACATGGCCGTACAAGGGCGGTTCTTTCTTGTATCAAAAGTAATTGTATAATTTACCGTAGCGCCACTAAACATTATGTCCACAGTCGACCAGCCTGCTGATTGTGAAATTTCAGGATCTCAGATCAGATTGGGTAACGGCAGCTAGGGTAACAGCGGTTACTCCCCCCAAATTTCCAACCATATACTTGACCATTGGAAGTCTTCATAACAAACAGTTGAGTAGGGGAAATGACTTACTTTATTGCCAGTTAAATTGGACGTCCTAGTTTGTTTTCGTTTCTTTCTTGTATTTTTTTTTTAATATGTACAGCTACTCTTCCAGACACCAATGAAAGAGACACAAGACACTGTAAACAAAATCCATATAGCCTTTTTCGCATTATAATAGACATGCTGTGAACTATTTGCAGTATAACTTTCTTTTGCGCTCTGCTGATTGTCCCAGACAAAGTTATTTTTTTTATTGTTTTGGGTTGTTTTTGTTTTTTGCCAAACATCATACATTTGGGAAAACGTGTTGATTTTTTTGAGAGTCGATGGAAATACCGATGGCTTCCCATAAATATTGAATTTTATAGCATTCGAAATGACACCCCTCGACTCGATTCCAAATAAATTTTCGCTTTTCAAGACGCATGCTGTAAATCAGACTGCAGAAAAATTTTCATTTTAGGATGGGGAAATTACATTTCAGTGGGGAAAGAAAAAAAAATGTAATCTCTCGTGGATTCCAAATCATTTACAAGACACGTTTTTGTGAGGAGGAGGAACGGTGAATATGAAGCGTTTCCAATCAAATCTAACGTGTTATCTGTCGCATGATAAGATAAAAAACGCTTTTTACCGATCATCATAAAGTTTTTGCATACACGAAACTGCGGAAAAACACAAAACAGTCCAACTATTGATATATCAGGTGATGTAAAATTGAATTTATACACGTGACGGCAAATTATGGAATGCCCTGAGGGTCAGGTAATTAATTTTTTTATGGTTGTTTGAAGCGGAGAAACTGATTTATGGAGACATTTCCAGTAAGTAAAACACGATTGTCTGAGTCGTTTTATTGTTGTTTTTTTTTGGCCGGGAAACCAGACATGAGGGAGAGGAAGATTGAGCATTTCAAGCTTGTTTGTCAATCATAGTTATCAAAATTTTAATGTGTTTATGGTTTTATCACTGGCAATCAATGATTATGATTTAACTGTTGTTTGTGAAGAACAATCTACAGTTACAATATACATCAGTCTGCATTGGTGTTTTTGTTGTTTGTAAATAAATTTAATAAGCACAGACAGACGATGATTTAGGGTTGTTATGGTTTTTTACATTAATTTTACGTTCAATTTCCTGGTTATTTGTCTACCGCTGTGGGGCTAGATTATTCACTTTTTTTTTAATTGTTTGACATGATGTAACTTAGTAATGTCTTGGACAGCGATGAAAAAAAAAAATGTCAGATGAAACAACTTTGAAAATGGGGTTAAAATAAGGCCAACTGTCTACCTAGCTATCTGCGTCTATCCGATAATGATGTTGCCTTCTGGTATAATTGTGTAAGGCCAAATTTTGAATCATTCATTCGATTGGAAGCAGAGCTGATGTTGTCATGCCAGAAAGATTTCAGGAAGAGCCCTTCAGTAGTTTTCGAGTCTATTCATGACAAAGAGGTTTTCTTGTATTTTTACAACTAACAGACCCGAGTAAGATAATCGTTCACATTCTTTGGTTTGTATTCTATGCAAAGGTTAATGGAACTTATTGTTGCACCATAGTTCCTCGCAGAATACACAGGTGTGGAAGAGTTGATTTGCTCCACTAACAATGTGTAAAGGGAGACGTGGAATGAAATTCTGATCACACTTTAAGATTTTACCCGAGGAAAATATATCTCAAAATATAGTAAAAAAAATACATAATGTTAAAGACAGATGTTTTTTCCCAAATGGATGTGTCCAAGTAATTCATAGATGAATTCAGGAGAATTTTCCTAATCTTTGGTCACTTAGTCACGGAGTTTTAGATGCTTACATGATCACTATCTGGCTCCATTGCAGTATGATAGTTCTGCAGAGTTCTTGTCATTGTCATTGCAATTACTGCTGTCTCTGAGTCCGCCATGCTAAGTTTAAATTCTGCAAGATCTCTGCAGCAGGTGATCGTTGAAGACACCCCGTCCATAATACCCAATGATGCAAATACCTGTAAGAGGATAACACCCGATCATATCCCGCCGCGACAATAGGACGCTTCACCAAAATCTTCCCCAGATAGTACAAGTAGAAGATGTCGTCAGAATTGTAACATTTAATCCTGCAGGTGTAATCTTTACTGCTCAGCAGTTCAAAATTCCAAACAAGAGGATTAAAATGTCAGATAATATAGTTCCTTTGTTAATATAATGGCCTAAGTCACAATTTTTCACATTTCAACTCGTCCCTAAAACTGTAGTAATTGGTTTTTGGCTGCTCTTTCAGGAGAAGCCAAAAAGAAAAAAAAAACTCGTCCATTTTAGCACTACTCGTGTAGTGATAATGACTTTTTCAAAGTTTGCTATTCGATTTTTTTTTTTCGACTTCGGAGTCTAGAACCAAGGTCATTCGATACAGATTTGAATGTAGTTGAACATACATAGAAATGGATTTTTCGAATATTTGATCTACTAGTCTTTAAAAAAGGCGGCGAAATAGTATTGCCCTATAATGTTCCTCTTGAGGCCCAGTTCGATACTGTCACGTAAACAAATAAAAAAAAAAAAAATGCTATCGCAATAATACCCTAAACCA
>OZ007570.1:29257960-29284487 GCA_963931925.1 Onchidella celtica
CTTGGATCATTTCAAGCCTTCCAAGATCAATGCATTCAAGTCCTAGTTTATCCATTCTTCACCACGATGAATTTTATCCATAAAATTATCCAAGCAGCAATCCGACGTCAATCCAACGTAGATTTCCGAAAGATTGGTAGGATTACTGTATGTATATAGGGAGAGGAGAGGGGGAATTCCCTTTCCTCAGCCCGATGTCAGTGTGATGTCGCAACCAGCGGATCTATGTAGGGACGATGTCATTCATATCATGCAAACTTGAAGTCAGTTCCACGCATTGGATTTGAGTAAGGTTGCTGGATGGGTATTGTGATGTTTCCACTTTCTCTCACTAACTTTCTTCTGACACCAGCCGTGATGGGCACGGCCCAAACACACTAAATAATCGACTATCTCTCTTCTATAAGTTATAACAAACGATATCTGTATTGCTTATATATATACAATAATTATTTATTCATTCAATAATAATAGGAACATAGGTCATACAATTTCATGTGAATTTCGATGGAATGAAGTTGATGCAAATCAGTACATGATAATTAAAGGGCTTCGTAATATTCAATTTCTAGCACATTTTATAAAACACACGGGTACATTCAGCATAAGGAAACCTCTCCTTTAGGGGTGTATGGCGCTATCTGGGAGCTGGTTCTTCCTCTCTACTCTGGCTTGACTGCGCAGTTTGATCAACAGGTATCGGCAGGTACCAATAGGTCGGGAAGCCAAGACGCCACGATGTCGTTAATCAAAGGACAAGAAGTTGAGAAGCCAAGAAGGTGTTGTTCTTCCTCCTCTGTAGAAAAACAATCGCAACTTCCTAATCTACTGCTGGAAGGCATGACTTCCATACTTACTCCATGACGGATATTCATCATTAATACTTTTAACCGCTGACACTGTTATAAGTCAGGCTGCAGCTCCCATACTCCATAGGCTCCCATATAGGCAATAGAATAAACGATCAATACAGTTTTAATGATATTTATACGTTCCCCACGAAGAATAACGCTCTCTCTAACAGACCCCCTCCTATAAGGTTTCGTAACATATATGTAACGGCGTTTCCGTGACTCTCTCAGAGGCAGTAGTTATACCAAAGTAAACCCACTAGATTTAGGTTCTACAATTATGAACATTAAGTAAAATACACATACATCGCACAATTAACTTACCACTCAGCAACAGCTCAAATGCCGACAAGATACCAAAGATACCACGCTCTGACAAAGGATGTTTGCGGGTTCCCTGACCCTCCCCACTCACAAGACTAGTACAAAGTTACTGTTGCAGTTGTGGTCTCCTCTTCGGCACGAAGCTGGTGAGTGCTCTCAGCGGTCTGAAGTTGGAAGGAGCGTTCGGGGATTTATACCCAGTCGGGTAGCGTCCCAAGGCGCTCACCGAGTGTACGTTAGTTATCCTAATAGCCACCCCCGTCGACTCCACGTCAAATACTATTGAAGCATCTCTACCCCCCAAGCAATTCCCAGGTGATCTGATCGTCAAGTACGGCGGTCAAGTAAACATTCCCTACTTTCCCCCTCTGGCATACAATAACTCTGTCTCCCCGCCGTCAACTATCTTCCCACGCTATTTATACCTTGCCAGCCTGTCACCGTTACAGGTATGTACAACTTTTTTCTTTGTTGCAAAAAAACACCTCATTCATGGAATTTGGATAACCAGGCGAGGTTAAAATAATGAAAAAAAAATGGCGGTATAGCCTATAATTATGCTTTACTTCACTTGTACAGATTTAGTAAATATATGACTGTGACATAAATATTGACAGAGATGCTGGTCATACCACAGTGTTGCCAAAACAAAACACAGTATGGTTCAAAATCAGAATTTTACAAGACGCACAACAATTATGTATAACAATGTATCCTACTTTGCACTCTGCTGTCTTTACATTTGGTTCAGCTTCCGTTTTGTGATGATAACCAAAAGGAACAATAAATTCACATGAAATTATAACCTAGACCTCGCCAGCAACCCTATAGAAATCCATGGCGCAAGACTGAGATCAAATTTGCACGTGGGGATGACATCGTTCCTACGTAGATCCTTCAAAAGTACGAAAATGGTTGTTGTTAGGGGCCGTAGGCAATTTACAAAGCCGATTAGAGAAAGATAGTTCTGTTGAGTAACTGTGTTCGCTGTTCAACTGCAGCGTTCATTCCAAAATACCATGGTCCCATATCAAGAGCCAAAGTACAAACACTCCCGGGTATATTACTGAGGAACCAGCGCTACTCCCACCGGCTAAATCGGATTGTTCTTCTACCGTAATACCAAAGCTTTAGCATGCTCACAGCCTTGTTTTGGTAGACTGTACATAATGTGAACGCATGAGATTGATTGTCTGCGTCCTGAGTACTGACACGGTCAGGTCTTGGGGTAACCATAGAAAGGCCACCGAATTCTGTCACCGAGCCACTAGGCGCTTTAGGTGAGAAGAATTGCACTATATAAACGGACCGAATCTAGGTGGGTTCTATGTGCAGTTGTTGAAATTATATAGTGCAATTCCCCTCACCTAAAGCGCCTAGTGGCTCGGTGACAGAATTCGGTGGCTTCTATGTTTATACCCTTAGTCAGGGAATGTTCAAGTTATCGGTTTACTGGATGCAGAAGAGTCTGATTATTGTTTATGAAAGAAATACGAATCCATCTATCTATCTATCTGTCTATCTATCTATCTATCTATCTATCTATCTATCTATCTATCTATCTATCTATCTATCTATCTATCTATCTATCTATCTATCTATCTATCTATCTATCTATCTATCTATCTATCTATCTATCTATCTGTCTACCTATTTATCTATCTATCTATCTACCTACCTACCTACCTACCTACCTATGTACCTACCTATCTATCTTCCTAACTATCTATCTATCTATCTATCTATCTATCTATCTATCTATCTATCTATACAAATAATATACCTAATTCACCATCAGCTCAAACCGCTGGTACTCATGCACGGTATGTCTTAATCATCCATTATTATAACATCCCACTACCCCACCAGCAAGCCCTCTTGCCTCCTCGTACGTAGATTCTATACATAGCACATCCGACTCGGGGCCAAGATGACACGTACGTAATCCGCTAGGATTGGTAGGTCAAGGTGAGGCCAGGATGTTCCGAGATGCTCGTGAAAGGTTTGACATGCATGAGATATGCGGGGGAAAAGGGGGAAATACTTCGCCTGTTCTGGCACTTAAGACTGGCGAATTAGAGGGAAGAAATAACGTGTTGTTTATACATTATACTTCATGATTTTGTCAGGCGTTGCCTAATAAACTTGATGAAGTTAGTATACCAGAATCTATCTATTTATCTATCTATCTATCTATCTATCTATCTATCTATCTATCTATCTATCTATCTATCTATCTATCTATCTATCTATCTATCTATCTATCTGTCTGTCTATCTATCTATCTATCTATCTATCTAATAATCTATCTATTTATCTATCTATCTATTTATCTATTTATCTATCTATCTATCTATCTATCTATCTATCTATCTATCTATCTATCTATCTATCTATCTATCTGTCTGTCAGTCTGTCTATGTCTGTCTGTTTGTCTGCCTGCCTGCATGTCTGTCTGTCTGCCGGCGTATTATCTCTCTGACTGTCTGTCCACGGGAGAGTCATTTCTGCATACTGCCTGTATTTTTATTTAACAATTTGTGAATCATCATCTAGTACAATACATTCATTGTTTGGGTAATCATTTTTTTTCGGGAAAATGTTCTGAAAATAGCTCAGCTTTCCGCCAACATCCCACACGAAAAAAAAAAATGTTGCTCTCTTCTGAGACCTTCAGTATCAGGGAGTCGGTGCAGTACACATACATCTTCAACAACTGAAGGGCCTGTCATAAATCTCGGATGACTTCAAGGACAGCTGTCGCCATTCCTATGGAGCAAAATAATACAATGATGTTCTTTTATATTCACTGATCAAATAATATAAAAACTGTGGGGTCGCAGCTAGGCTTGAAGCAACGCCAAAATAATGGCAAACAGAAAAAGTCGTACTTAGCAAAACATCGCAGATAAGTGATCGCACTGTTTAAATATTCTACATTTTACAAATTACTTATTTATTTTACTGGTTCAGTTTTCCAACCTGTTATCCCTTTGTTTGACCTGATGAAGGTTTAAACACCGAAAGCTTGATTTGTTGTCCCTCTGAGTTTGTTTTTGTGTATCGTTTTGGTATTATGTCTTCCTCGAGGTTTTGCCACCTACAACTTTTTCTTTTAGCCACCGTTTGACTGTATTCACCGATGCTCACATGCACACACAAACACCTTCACTCACACATACGTAAAGCATTTATTCCTCCTTTGCTGCCCAAATCCATATCCCATCCTCGTTATGCTTCTCCTTTGCGTTTTATTGTTTCGTTTCTGTTTTGGGGTCTCACATAAGGCTTTGCAATATACAGCTTTGTCTTTTTGCCACATATTTACATTGTTTCAAGTCTTGGCTGCGACCCTACAGATTTTCTAGGTTTTTCTTTCTATAATATTTTGTCAATCCCATTTCCCTATGCTTTCCTGCCTTCAAAAGGTATAGAACAAGGATCATTTAATGGTGTTACAGCTCACTGCACAGCCATGCAAATTTCCACCTGCTTAATTACAATCAACGTAATGTTCTGTGACATCGATTTTGAGTCTCTACACGCCAGACATTCTTCATCTCCCAATTTTTATCCCTTACGTCAATATCAGAATATTATAATCTATTCCCGTGTTGTTGTTGTTGTTGTTTTTTTTAATAATCTCTCTGATTATATTTGTGACGTTGTCATCAGAGAGAACGATGCTCTATGGAAGCTCTGCTATGATTATTACTGTGAAACACGGTAAATGTCAATAGGAGTCAAATTCACTTTTTAATGCGATTTTATAGAATGAAAGGTTCTTTCTACCTAGGTCACAGTTTTGTACGACTGAGCCTGGCGAGACGTTACCCAATTAGATCCGCCAACTAGTTGGATGTTGACGTTATAACGTTGAGCTTAAATGAGACATAGTGTACCAGTCAACTGGTTGGTTCCCCCTCAAACTCTAGACCAGTGTTTCTCCAGGTGGGGCGCATGTTCCACCAGTGAGACATGGCAATATTTTTGTGGGGAGCATGGCAATATTTTGGTGGGAAGCATGTTCCACCAGTGAGACATGGCAATATTTTGGTGGGGAGCATGGCAATATTTTGGTGGGAAGCATGTTCCACCAGTGAGACATGGCAATATTTTGGTGGGGAGCATGGCAATATTTTGGTGGGGAGCATGTTCCACCAGTGAGACATGGCAATATTTTGGTGGGGAGCATGTTCCACCAGTGAGACATGGCAATATTTTGGTGGGGAGCCTGGCAATATTTTTGTGGGGAGCATGTTCCACCAGTGAGACATGGCAATATTTTGGTGGGAGTATGGCAATATTTTTGTGGGGAGCATGTTCCACCAGTGAGACATGGCAATATTTTGGTGGGGAGCATGGCAATATTTTGGTGGGGAGCATGGCAATATTTTTGTGGGGAGCATGTTCCACCAGTGAGACATGGCAATATTTAGTGTGGGGAGCATGGCAATATTTTGGTGGGGAGCATGGCAATATTTTGGTGGGGAACACGTTCCACCGGCGAGACATGGCAATATTTTGGTGGGGAGCATGGCAATATTTTGGTGGGGAGCATGTTCCACCAGTGAGACATGGTAATATTTGGTGTGGGGAGCATGGCAATTGTCAAGAACAGATTTAATTCATAAATGTTTCCACTGACTAAATTTTTGTGAGAGAGCAGTGAGTAATTTTTACAAACGTAATTATTGTGCGAGCCAGCATAACTTGGTCTCGTAAACAAGTTGTTTTGAAAAGTTTTTTTTATAATAGATAGACAGAAGATGTGGGGAAGGATAGACGGACAGCGTAGGTGTGCATGACTGAGCACTTGTTGTATCTCGTGTTTTGAACTAGGTTTAGTAAAGAGGGAAGGGGTGAGTAGGAATTAAATGTTATTGAGACGTCTGTTGACGTACAGAAAAACCGTGATCCAGAGTAAAAGCTCGGGGTTTTGAACATGTTAAGAATTTATTGCTATAAAATTTATATTATATTGTATTGAAGTAATTCGACCTTTGATGTCGACCCAAGGTCGATGCGTAGGGCTGTTACTTAAAATAACTCAGTTCGGCAGCTGAGCTAGAAGTGGTTGCACCAATCACAATCCAGGAATTAGACGGTAAGCTGCAGATGCAGTCCAGTATTTAAGGCCATACAGAACTTAGTTCTGGGCCACATGTAGAAAATCCATTTACGAGGTGGACGGCGATAGTCCTCAGCCAGATGAGAGACATAGAGACGCAGTTGAGCAGTCCATTGTGAGGGGCCTGATTTAAAGCTCCAGAGCCTAAGCTACTTGGTTTGATATAAACCCACAGCGTTTACATCCAGCGCTCTCACTCCTAGTGAGGGCCGCATGGTGAGAGTCCATACTAATTTGTAATGATGAAAGTGAACCGTTCTACTTACTTTTGAAGACAGTTTCAGAGCTACCGCCAGACAACGCATGGTTGTACAAGCATTCTCTATGGCGTGTCTAGAGGAAATGTCCATATCCTAACATGTCTCATTGAATTAATAGAATTTAAACTGTTAGATCCATCGCCACGTGCGCGGATTCTTTTTGCCATATAACTCATATGACCTGCAAGTAGTAGATTGAATACGTTAGTCTTTATAAAAGCTGTAGTTCCATTAGTTAGATTCAGTTGCCTTTGAATTGATATTTATATTTATAATTATATTTGTTACATTAATTCCTGTAATTAAACTGCCCTACAGTTCTGCTAAAATTGAAAGCAATTGATTTATTTAGTTTTTAGAGTGCAAGTATTTATTTTTGTGTGTTCGTCGATTGTGGGAGCGGACCTCGAAAGAGTGTCAGTCGAAATATCCCCATGTAACCCACATCGCTACAGCAATATTTTGGTGGGGAGCATGGCAATATTTTGGTGGGGAACACGTTCCACCGGCGAGACATGGCAATATTTTGGTGGGGAGCATGGCAATATTTTGGTGGGGAACACGTTCCACCGGCGAGACATGGCAATATTTTGGTGGGGAGCATGTTCCACCGGCGAGACACGGCCATATTTGGTGGGGACAATGGCAATATTTTGGTGGGGAGCGTGCTCTACAGGTGAGACATGGCAATATTTGGTGGGGAGCGTGTCCTACCGGTGGGGCCTAGCAATATTTTGGTTGGGCGCATGGTAATATTTTGGTGGGGCATGGTAATATTTTGGTGGGGCATGGTAATATTTTGGTGGGGCCTGGCAATATTTTGGTTGAGCGCATGGTAATATTTTGGTGGGGCATGGTAATATAAAATATTTTGGTGGGGCATGGTAATATTTTGGTGGGGCATGGTAATAGTTTGGTTGGGCGCGTGGCAATATTTTGGTGGGGCACACATTCCACCGGTGGGGCATGGTAATATTTTGGTTGGCCTTGGGACTTCAGACTGGGATGTAGGGCATAAAGATATAATTATATTCTGTATACTAACATTATCCCATCATCATGGGGTGCACGGTTTGTTTTGTTGTTTTTGTTGTTGTTTTTTTAAAGTTGAAGTGGGGCAAGGAACAAAAAATGTAGAGAAACAGTGGTCTAGACGCTACCTTTCCAACTAATTGGGTGATAACAATCTTGTAGTGCGTGCCTAAGGTAAATATTTATTTTATCATTAGAAAATGGAAATTGGACAAACAAAAATGCCAGACGAGACGGGTACTTTTTTGTTTTCCGGTCACTTGTAAAATTTTTACATTTTTGACGTTTGCAGTCTTGTTTCATTGCACGACACAGCTGCCTACGTTAATTTCAGTAATGACATCCTGATAAAATTCTATGATGAACGAATATGAACACAGCCAGACACGCTATGAATACGATGACTGTTAACAACGGGGGAATAACATGTATTTTGACCTAATGAATCCCGCATTGCTTATGCAGATTTAATAAACCAGCAGAATGAATAAATGCTGAAGGCTGGACGTAATACGGAATATGCATAGAGACGCATAATGCTGGTTATTCTATTAGGCATACATCTATAAAAATAGAAGTGAAGACATCAAATGACAGTTATTTCACTCCCTGTAGATTTGCATGCATTATGCAAAATCAATAAATGAATTGAATAAATGCATGCAGATGCACACACAAACGAAATTGATCTAGTTTTTTGTTATATTTTGTATGGGCAGATTGTAGACAGACATTAAAACATGTTTGAGCAGCTATAACTAATGTCGAATGTGAGCAAGGAAAGGAATGTTGGGAAGTATAAAGAAAAAGTGAATAATAGCAAATGATGAATGAGAGGACGTAGGAGGAAGGGGAGGGTATACCAAACACTACCAGCCCCCATTCTGTCAGACCTCCCTCCTCCTTCCTCCCCCCCCCCCTTTTTTCCCTCCCGCATCACTTTAAAAAATCTTGAAATGAGATGAACAGAAAAAATGAGCTATAAACCAGGCACATCAAAGAGAAATCATTTCGAGTTTGTATTCACTGCCATCTGGTTAGTTCTGCGTCCATTACTGGCATTGCATAATTATTGACAGACGCAATTACATCATTTCGACTTCCCCAACCACGGGGTTTTCATGACTAGATACTTAAGGCAATACGTCTATCGATTGGGCAGCATTAATGGATTAATAATTATTAATTTATATGAACGTGACGACAATCAATGGTGATTCTGACTACAGTGTGTAATGTTTTACTTTAGTTTACTTTATGGACATTAAAATGGTTAATAATTAATATTATTGATGTTGTATTATTGCAGTCTGGCCAACCTGCCACTTTAGTGATATCCAGTTTAATTAAACATGTACCACAGTAGCTTTATGGTTTTATTCTCTGAATCCTTTAATTCCTTCCGGAGTCTTAGGGGCACTGCACTACTGAGCACTGCACCAACTGTCTCCACCTTTGGGGGGTCATGGGCAAAGGTCTGAGTTGTGGCAAAGTTTTCCTCTGTCTATTCATTAATATTGTGTGTCCAAAAAAAAATGGATGGATGGGTGGTTTTTATTACACGTATATAAAAAACGTTAATGCGTTCAGCAGTCAAAATGTCCCTACGGTATAGAGCCTGAATTTTACGATGGAGCTGTTTCATGCAGGACTTTTTTAACCTGCAAATTTAGTTACAACTAGATTAAATTTGTACCAAAGTAACTCTAAAAGCCACAGAAAATCGGTGGGTTCGTAACAGCGTTTGCTACATAGGAACATTGCGCATTGACGGACCTTTTCCCTGTAAGAAGGCCAGCAAAAGTTAAGGCCAGGAGCACACCAGCCGATTTGGGTCTGCCAACTAATTGGGTGCTGACGTCAAGGCACTGAGTCTCAATGCCAACTAGCTGGATCTCATTAAAGCTCAATGTCGTGACGTCACAGTCCAACTGGTCCACCGATCAAAATCGCCTGATGTGCGCCTAGGCCTAGTGGGCGTTTCTGGTTCAGTCATTCCTTTTGGTCATTTTTGTTTTAAATACTGTTTCAATTAAGCCCGTTTATATTAACGAACATCTTTAGTGACCGAACGTTCGTTTTCTCCCCCTTCTACTCTCATTCTTTACGAATTTAAAGTAAAGTTTCTTAGCTACATGCTTCCACTGCGATTTTTTTTTCTTTACACACTGTTTCAATTACAACCGTGTCTTTTTTTAACCCGACGAAGGTCTTTACTGACCGAACGCTCGTTTGGGTTGTGCTTGTTGTTTCTACTGTTTCAGATCCTTTGCGAATTTAGTGTATTTTTTTTTTTTCACTATTTGTTTTCACTGCGGGGTTTTGTGACAAATTTCTTCTTTTTCTTTTTTGCAACGTTCTAACTGGGTAGCAAAGTGGTATTTTGGCTTTCTTCGCACCTACTAATAAGAGACTAGGTGATTTTTACAGTCAACATGTCGTTACTACAGACATACTAGTCCATTATTGACGCCATCCAGCAAAGTCATTGCTTACTTATAATTACCTTCAGTGTCTGTGACTATAGCTAGTGTTACAAGAACAACATGGTCCAGACATCCATCTCACAGGCCAGACCGGCTGGCTACTGACCAGTAATGACCATGGACCGGCCAGGAAAGTAGTGGTTAAGACTTGTTAGCCGGCATTTCCTGTAGATGCTGATGGTCATTCTGACCAATTATAGGTAATCACCGGTCTCTTAGCGAGTGTGAAAGTGAATCAAGTTCGTGGTGAATCAATAGACGGGAAGATATGGGTTTACCTCTTAACGAAGAGACATTTCTATACAATGCTGACACTTGTGTCGCTTTTGGCAGTAACACTCGGTGAGAATAATGTAGTACATTTATAAATAGTAATGACAGACACGTAATTACAAGAGAGAAGAGTTGGCGTAATCATTGCATATTGATACTGTAGCTTAAGGACAGCGTATATAGTGCCAGGTTGTAGTAAAAGTATTACTTCAGGTCAACAACCCGGCGTAGTATGGAAACACTGTGTCAGTGAGTGTAGTATTAACATACCATATCATTCTATACAAAAAAACATTTTTTTTGCAAGAAAAGTTGCCATAATTTCGAAAATTGTACAAGGAAGTTGGGAAAGGTATGGGTGTGCACAATGATAATAAAGTAATCGTTTTAATGTTCTAGCTTTTATATTGTATAGATCTTGAACATTTCAGTCAATTGCAGAACGCCTGATAAATGCATTTCACGTACGTTGTTTTGATAGATAGAGGGCACATTGGGGAGACTAGAACTCGTTAAATGACATAGCGCAACTGTATGAGAAAGCAATGATAAAATTCTCTTCCTAGATATTCGAAAAAAGAAACTTCTTACTGGATTTTCTCAGACCATCCACTACATTGGCTGAAAGTAGGGGGATAACATAACTGATGCAATGCACCAGGTTTAAGCCATACAGCAGTCATAAGTCATCAGGTTCCAGACATGGCCTGCCAGGGGGGATGATGGTAGGAGATGTGCGTGCCAGTGCTCATACTGTAAAGACGTAATTCTAATTTTCCTTGACTCAAAGTTCCAGCTGTGCTAATTTTCTTGCCAGACGGTCATAATGAAGAAACCGCTAACCTTAAGTCATGGATCGGAATGTGTAAGCCGCCAGTCATAAGTCATAGGTCGAAATGTGTAAGCCACCAGTCATAAATCATGGATCACTTATGCAAGCCACCCTATATAAATCGCTGGTCGGATGTATATTTTGTGTCATTTCAACCCCCCCCTCCTCCCCCCCCCCCCCCCATAAGTCGTGGGTCGGAATTTGTGAGTCATCAGCCGCCACAAGTTGATCGCTGTCGTCCATTACTTTACTTTCTTTATTCTACTTCATTCACAGCTACCATTCCACATACTCACAGCTACCATTCCACACACTCACAGCTACCATTCCACACACTCACAGCTACCATTCCACACACTCACAGCTACCATTCCACACACTCACAGCTACCATTCCACACACTCACAGCTACCATTCCACACACTCACAGCTACCATTCCACACACTCACAGCTACCATTCCACACACTCATTTCCCACACAAAATCATATCGTTTCCCGACTTCTCTTTGTGTCGAGGTGGACTGGAGCTAACAATAAATTGAAATGAATAAAAGCGTGTTTATTGATTATTTGCTTTTGCAAGTATAATTCTGAAATGATAAATATTACAAGTGTGTTGGCAGAGCGTGCACCAGCCGTTCTCCATGTCATAGGAACTTCAATTTAACTATTTCAAACTTAATGGAAAAGATTACAAAATCTTGCGTCAGCTGTGGTAATTGTTGAATTCCTAATGTTTTAATGTCTACTTGTTTAACGGTGATTACCCGCGTGACAGTGTCATTATGCCGCTTAATGCCTACGATATAATTATCACATCATTTTGTAAAGTGTCGTTATTTGCGTAAGGGTAACTCTACAGAAGTTTCTTTCTGTAAAGAGATAATTAATTAATTATTTTTTTTAAGTATGTCAGCTGGCCACACACAGGCTTGATCTGCACTCACTGCGGGCAATGGCATACTGGTAGTATAAGAGGTATGTGTGTGGGTGGGGTTCACAGCCAGTTCCTGCCAGCAAAATAAAAATGGGGATGCATTTCGTGACGTAGAAACGAAAAGAGTGAATGAAAATTTCGTTTTTCGTCTCTGTCTTTGAAATAACTTAAATAGTTATCACATCCGCGTATTCTGCGAACGAACGGGCCAACAACTTAAACTAATTCTTTTGTGCTGGAACCATTGTTCTATCCCACAAGCAGATACGTTATTATTGTTATTATAACGTGCTTTTCAATTTACGGAGTGCTTGTGTTATATAAATGAACTTGACAACTTTCACAATAAAATTTAATGTCTGTCGCCGATTGTATATAGCGGGGTATTCTTTAGGATTTTACATAAGCGTTGAATGCTCAATATGTACCAGTCTAAGAGGTGCAATGTGTTTGATTTGGTGCATTGGTCCTCTTTGACAAAACAATATGGCAAAAGAAAAAGTCGTATGTAGCAAAGCCTCGCGCAAGTAATAAGACAAAAGCGATTATATTAAACAACTTTTTCTTTTTGCCATATTTTGACTTTTCTGTAACCCTTGCTGCGACCCCACAGATTTTCTGTGCATTTTTTAAAAATAATATTATGTCCTCTTTTTGTCCATAGACTGTTGACCGCTGTTAGAAATCACAAACGAGTGCTTGAAATGAAATCTGATCCCCCGCAATGTGACATTTCGTGACATAAAATGACCTCACGATATCTAACTTGGTGACCGTAACTATCGCAGGTTCATGTGACACTGATATCTCCAACTCACTAGCAATCCTGCCGTGCTATGGAAAAAGGAAGTATATAATGAAAACTAAACTTTGCATGAGATACAGAAACATTTCTCGTAGCCTTCCGCTTTATTGTTTGTTTAATTTGCATTTTACGATGACTAAGGGAGACAAACTAAGATTGGAAAGACACAGCCAGTAAGTGCTGCCAGCAAACTGAACGCCCAAGAAATAGTGGCAGAAGCAGACAGTGTCTGACCGGTATTAGTAGACAGGGGCTTCCCAGATTTATAAAGAAAATATAGAAAATTATGGTGTGCACTTCTTGTCTACCAAAAGTTGACTGTGCCTTTTCGGGCTTAGTATGATACCCCCCTCCCCCTAAAAGAAAATACTCGTGGTTCAATACAAAAACACGAGTAAAAAGAAAGCACAGATTTTATTCTATAAATTGATATTAAAAAAGAAGTTGATCGAAG
The DNA here is from genome assembly GCA_963931925.1 of Onchidella celtica. Classification (NCBI taxonomy): domain Eukaryota; kingdom Metazoa; phylum Mollusca; class Gastropoda; order Systellommatophora; family Onchidiidae; genus Onchidella; species Onchidella celtica. The sequence continues at coordinate 29,271,348 of OZ007570.1, forward strand.
TTGATCTGGTTTGGCGTATACGGTCTTTTACCATAGCATGACCGAACAGACATGGAGATCTACTACAGATTCAATGTGCTAGTGCACGAAATCGGATACTTCTGTAACATTATAGCAGTTTTTCGACATGTGGGGCATCCCTAACCTGCGTTCTGCGGCAGCCGCTGTGGATTTGTCATGCTTGTCACTGCGTCGTGAAGAGATAAGTGGAGTTTGGGCTTACAGTGGTTAGAGTAATCATCTATTTACCATGTGCTCAGAGCTGCCTTTTTATTATTATTATTATTATTTCATGAACATTCTATAATGTTTTGGATGCTTTGCTTGGGTTGAAAGGAGGCAACAATACCTATAATAATAGTACTATAATATTACGAATGATAAGAAAGTCCTTTTTTAGATCAGGAGCAAAAATATGCCCCCTCCTCCCCCCCCCCCCACCATAAACTCAAAAATAAGAATAAAATAAATGTATATGCATTAGACGATCCTAAGACTCTTAAGCGTTTTTTTTCTTCTTTAGTTTGTCTATTATCGTACATGGCATCTTAACATGAGCACAGGGCATAGTTTTATATGTTTATTAAGTTCCTGCCCAGGTCTTCAACCTGCCCATTTTGTACTGCGCACAAAGTACTTCGCGGATCTCAATCAAGAATACAAAATAGGCTATTTTGACAGCATCTAAGTGATACAGTAGGCCTACTATATAGGGAACGGGACTGAATGGCACAGTTACTATATTTAGATTTACGTCATGGGACATTCGAACTGTTCAACGCGGCGGTTAAGCACAGTTATGGACTTTGACCATACTTTTCATGTGCAGTTGATCTTTGTGCCTCGAATCGCCCTTACAATGTCCATAACAACTGTGCTTAACCACCGCGTTGAACGGTTCGAATGTCCCATGACGTCATCGGTAAATTGAAATATAGTAACTGTGTCATTCGGTCCCATTCCCTATAGACCGTGTCGGGAGATGTCATAGCTTTCACTTTCTACTTCAATAAGCAGTGAACGGTAATCCGTGTCACAAAGGTCTATGAACTGCGCCGACATAAGCCATTAGTATTAGATGGGCCTGGGCCAAGCATTCAATTTCCTTTACACAAAGACTTTGTCATTAAACTTCACACTTCAGTTGTCTACGACATAATCTTTATTCACATATCAATTTAATGGTACCTGAATGACAGCGACGGGGAGAGAGTGTGAGAGAGAGAGAGAGAGAGAGAGAGAGAGAGAGAGAGAGAGAGAGAGAGAGAGAGAAAGAGAGAGAGAAGAGAGAGAGAAGGGGGGGGGGAGGGAGAGAGTGAGAGAGGAAGAGACTCTAGTCATGTAAGGCGCATTGAAGATTGTTAATGGAAATGCGCCGTACAAAATAATGTAATGTATAATTATTATTATCAATTTAATGGTGTATGAATGTTCTAGCCCAGGCTCAATATTATTGATTTTTCCCGTGGTCAGGTCTGAGTCACTGCTTTTTAACAGATTTTTAGTTCAATGATTTATCCAGATTTATGTTTCTATAGTCAAAATAAAGGTTTGCTAGCAATGTTTGCCTTCTGTATTAAGTTAAATTATCTGTAATGTCGAAAAGGACTGTTTAAGACAACAGACAACCCTGCATTGGATAGGACATCTTTGTACAAGCTGTTTGTCGGAATGATTACAATTTCACAGCTGTGGTGCAAACGGTTTCCAATTTGCCTGGGATAGTTCGACCCCTTTGGACTTTGTGTGCAAGTATTATACTGGTTGCACGCCCACAAAATCAGTTTACAAACTTTATGTGAAAATATGCAGGTCTACTGACATAATGTGTCTTGAAAGTCCAGTTCGACTTAACGATGAAAACCCTTAACTTCTGTACCTTTGCAGATTGCATGTTCACATAGATCTTACTGTCTGTTCGTACTAGAGTTCAGAGTCCGTCCATTTCTTTTCACACTCGCACGTTGGTAGACGGGTGGATGCTCACATCGAACATCCATGCCCAAGCGTGTGCAGGTAATCAACACGAATTTTCACTGCAGCGATAAAACTGAAAATTTGTTATCAATGACGAATGGACTGTGAACTTGAAGGACGGGTGGCCACAGCTGATTTTCGGCGTGAACATTTGCATGCAAAATTTAGAGCTTTTTTTGTATGCGGTTGAAGGATGAAGCCTCCGGAATGTCCAGATTCCAAAAAAACATTCTTTTACATCTGGAAAACACATGCAGACAAGGCTTTCTTTAGCAGTGGAAAGAGTGGTGGAGCTCAGAAATTCTTCTGAAAGCCTGATTCACCTGGGATCTGTCTGGCGAAGAACGCAGAAGGGGGGTGGGGGGGGGGGGACAAAGACTAATATACGTTTCTCAGTCCATTGACCCCTTAAGTTTCCTGGAGTCTATAGGGTACCGCTAGAGAATTTTGAGAACCCTTGCTACAGCCTACAGGATAATGTACTTAAGACCCTGACTCGAATGGGTAGAACGCCCCGTGAAGTGAAATTTGACAAGTAGAGGAGATTATCAGACCGTTTCCTTTATTGTATCAGTGACACTTTAGGCCTGCATGTGTTACAGAGATCTATTCTATCTCACTTTAACACCCAGGTAACAGCTGAAGGTTTACTCATCTTCAAGGGTTCTCAGGTTTGGGAATGGGTAACTAATTTGTATTTGTATTTGCGTACTACTTTAATCCCATTTGGGAAATTTGCCTTTGTGCCATTGCAGCCCAGTTACGACTGGAGCAGGCACGTCGTCGCCACAGTGCAGCGCCGGTCGGCTTTGGGGGGGGGGGGGGGGGGGGAAGTGGGAGGGAGGGGAAGAGAATATAAAAGTGTACAGTTGGAGCCTGCAGAAAGAAAAAAGTGGTGGGCGCACACTTGGATAGATTGACAAGCAGGACATTTAGACAGACAGAACTGACAGACAGTGAGATACATGACAGATAGATAGATACATAGATAGATAGACAGACAGACAGACAGACAGACAAATAGATAGATAGATAGATAGATAGATAGATAGATAGATAGATAGATAGATAGATAGATAGATAGATAGATAGATAGATAGATAGATAGATAGATAGATAGATAGATAGATAGATAGATAGATAGATAGATAGATAGATAGATAGATAGATAGATAGATCAAACACACGCACACAACGTACACATTATATTACGTGCATTATTACGGCAGGAGTAACTGCCGGATAACCACGCCCTCCTCTACACATCAGTCCAACAATTTCAGTCAATGTTACACTCAGAATGTCACTCCACATTACAGACCACGTATCTCACAATTATCTCTGCCATCAGTTCAAGTTATCCCAGCCATCTGACACAGCCAGTGTAAGTGACATGGCAAGTTCTAGCCTCGCGTTCCCCAAACCCTGGCCTGAACTGGATATGATCAGGGGACAAGTGACATTATTATAATGATGACCATACTTCAGACAACTTCTCCTAGGGAAGGCCATGCGGACTATGTCCGTAAATTGACTAGTGTAATGTGTGCAGGGTTTTTGTCCCCATGCCAAGGGTTATTACAACAGCATGTCCCTGCTTATTCCTACAAAATGTACGCTGTAGAAATTCTTCTGATTGAGTTAGTAGTGCCATCTTCAAGTGACCAGACCCTTGACGCATTTAATGACTATCAAAGAGAAGATAAAAAAAAACTAGGATAGTAAGGCTATAGGACATCTTAAATGGAAGACTGCCTGGTCAAAGAAATTGTTATATTTAGACCGTAGATTTTCTTAAAAGAGCAAATAATCTGCAGATTTAGATTGGTGAACAAAAGAAGAAGAAGAAGAAGAAAACTGACCTCTTGGCACGATTTGGGGGGGGGGGGGGGGGGGTGCAGAAAAGATCGTATTTCTTGACATTGTTCTGCAGAACCTTTACATTAGAACGTTACATAATCATGATTTTATCTTCCAGTATCCCCCCCCCCCCCACCTCAGTTTCGCCTTCTTCTCCGTCTTCTTCTTGCGTTCCATCATTATGATTTTAATCTATCAATGTCAAGTCTTGGAGGAGAACGCAGTTTTCTACTCACTGGGATCGCCTTGCAGTTGTAAATAGGCTCCCATGTCTCCCCTATTCCGGGCTTGACTGTACTGTGTTTCTATTTCAATACCCCCCCCCCACCCACAAACACACACACTCATACATTCACACATTCTCAACTCGCTCCTTCTGGATGATAATATTGGTGTCCTGAGCTGCGGGCTGGGATTGACAGGGGCAGAGCAGTTGTCCACATAGGCCCATTGCGAATGACGTCACAGAGTGTTTTTGTTTTGTACTTCCGACACCCTAAATGTCGGGTGGATCAGCTGACGAGTGTAACTTCGAGATATGTCTAAGCGGTTAAAATGCCAGCTGGTTGAATTGCAGTTGACTGTTATGACAGGGGTGGAAAGAATGTATCCAAGCTGGTCAGATTCCCTACCATCCGTGTAAACAAGGGAGAGAAAGTGAAAGAACTGACTGAACGTCTCCCATGTGCGTGGACACACTTGTCATTGTTTACTGTAGTGAACTTTTTTTTTAGCTCCCCGCCGATTGGTTCGAGACGCCTGAAGTGCTCGCAGTGCAAATCAGCTAACGAATCAAATCAATGCTACCATCGCCATGGTTATGCGTCGGTCCTTACAAGTAAAATGGCCGATATCCGCAATGGGCCTATAGGTAAATGTGTCCAACGACGAATGCAAATCTTTCTGTCCGATATAATCTCTTAGCTGCAATAAGAGACCAGTTTCGCTTGACGTCAATGCATTTGTTGCCTGCATCATTCACATGCATTTTCCTCAAGCCGAATCCCATGTCAGGCGTACTGTGTAAACTTAATTACGTATTCACTGCAAAAAAATGATTTACTGTCTAACAATGAAAGTGCATTTTAATTTTATATCAACAAATACAAAGACGCTTCCCAATTCTCCACTGAGATTTTCTCCGAAAAAAAAAAAAGCAATGGCAGAATGTTTTCAACATAATATAATTATATTATTTTCAATTATATTATGATACGTGACACCGTTTCTATTTTGTTGTCTATGTGCGTGTTTATGACAGAGGGTGTGTGGGGTGGAGCTCAGAAAGAGAGAGAGAGACAGAGAGAAAGAGCGAAATGAAAGAGGGACAGAGAGAGAGAGAGAGAGAGAGAGAGAGAGAGAGAGAGAGAGAGAGAGAGAGAGAGTTGCCAGCCTAATCATGTGTACAATTCCGTTTGCTGACGCCCCACCCTCTCAACCTTATAATTAGTCATCAATCTCCATGTTGCTACATAAAATTCTTATGTATGTGTCCAACATAAACTTATCAATTATATGACATATTATCAAACATAGCAACTGGCAGGGAACCCTGCCCGGGATGACAAAGATCAGCAGCCACTCACAGACCCCAGGGAAGCGGCCAGTTCGCAAAGAACACAGAAATCAGGGTATCAAATGTCTGGCTGAATTTAGCTCGAACATTTCTAAAATTATCGTCAAACCAGCAAGAAATGTGGACCACAGTGACACACTGCACGCGCCGACAATGGCGGTAATAGCCATTTCTCTTCTTCTTCCACATGTTCAATCCCCCCTACCCTTCCCCTTTTCTTTTTCAGGGCTATAGCTAACTAACCGTGGTGCCCCCTCCCCTCATGTAGAGCAATGCAGCCAACAGCGCTACAACGTACAAGCCATAAACAGATTTTTAAACAAGAGAAGCAGAAACATTCCACATTGTGTCTCACTCTGTTGTTTCTCCGGTTTCCCTACTGTGGTGATCAAAGAAACAATTAGTCGCACAAGGCGATAACCCTGGTAAAGATGTAGAGCACATTTTCATTTTTATAATTATATAATGATGCTAAAACTGACCCGTATAGAGTGGCGCTGACTGTCTTTTTTCTGGAACAGTGACGAGCGTAAGCACCTTAAACATCCTGACTACGTGACCAACAAATGTTGCGGTTTACCTCAATTTTTGGCACTTCCATTTTAGACAATTGTTGGGGTGTTTTTTTTTATTGTGTGTATGTGTGTGGGTTTTTATTTTTTCACCTCTATGAGAGCTGCATTTTCATCGAATAGGAGGGAAAAGTGTGACTGGAATGTCACTGTGACCACGTGACCGCCGCTCCACGAACTGCACTTTAGCTACTTATAATACTGTTGAAGTCTAGGTGGGGATGAACTGACCCCTGAGTAGCCCCAGGCGAATTATTGCAAGGCTTCAAAACCATCAGCTTTCTCCGTTTATTTTTCCTATTCAAAATCACAAGAGTCCAAACACAAGCTACTTGGGCCACTTCCTGCTAAAAAATGAAATGAAAATGTTGAGAGACAAAATATCCTTAAATTCCTGTGTGCGAAGTGCACTTTCGAGTTTTAGAGCCATCAAACATGATTGCTCAAGTGTCGGGCAGCTGAGAATCGCCTGATCTGCACTGGGATTAACAATGATGTTGTACATGTAAAGTGTTTCATTTTGTTTTGATGTAATGCTGTAGTGGCTTGAAATGTGCCACTAAAAAAAAAAAGTAAATAAAACATTTCCCAGCTTTATGTCAAGTCCTGCTGCGACCTCACAGTTGCTGCTGCTGCTGCTGTTGTTGTTGTTGTTGTTAATTTGTCCATGACGCATTGAGGTACTGTCCATCTGGTACTGATGTTTGAAACTATCGGGGCATGCATGATGTGCGATCTTGCCGAGCTCTATGTGGTTTCATTCATGACTGACAGACATGTCAAGGATGTCAATGATTTTCTTCTGTTTTGACTGGTTCATTAATTACAGCAGATATTACTGTGTTTAGGGCTTTATCTTAGAAGATCCGCTGATCTTGGCATTTACACTTCACGTTTCTTCTTTTTATTTTCCTTGTTCTTGTTTCTGCATGAGTTTGTGGTAGCGATTACTTTTTTTTTAGAATTTTGCCCGGGCAGTGGCCTTGCTCGGCCTGCTCAGATCGACTTTCAACTGCCAAGGTATTTTTGATGTGTCCAGCGTGCACATGGGCCCTCCGAGTTTTTCGTTCCTATCCGAGAAGATTAAGTGCACGATCCTACCTACCATATAATCAGGGACAGGAATGCACCCCCTCCCCCCTCCAAAAAAAAAAATTAAAAAATTCCAACATGCCTGCAGTGTCAGGGGCTCAGGGGCTCGAACCCAGTTCCCTCGGCATGAGAGACGAGCACCTTGCCTCTAGACCACCGTATCATGATTTTATCTTCCAGTATTCCTCCACCTCAGTTTCGCCTTCTTCTCCCTCTTCTTCTTGCGCTCCATCATTATGATTTTAATCTACCAATGTCTAAATATCTAAAAATTCCAACATGCCTGCACTGTCAGGGGATCGAACCCAGTACCCTCGGCATGAGAGACCAGCACCTTGCCTCTAGACTACCGTGTCCCCTCACAGATATTACCATCCAGTGTGAAAGTGAAGACTTTGGTGATATGTGAGTACATGTACAGTTTGTCAGTCATCAGACAAGTTAAGTGCAATTGTCATCTGGTTTCAGATCGATGAGTGTTTGTAGTCCAGAGAGATAGGACTAGACTCACCCATCCAGCCAGTAACGCAGATAAACAAAACCACTCTGAAACATTAAGAGATGAGCCCTGGACACCTGACGTGTTGCAGGTGACAGCTGCGAGACTGGACGATTACCTTTCCTCAAGTGATGTATCATTCTGGGCGAACCGAATCCTGGAGGCGTCTACCAGTACGTGTAAAATAAACAATGTTAAGATAAGTCTCTCTCTCTCTCTCTCTCTCTCTCTCTCTCTCTCTCTCTCTCTCTCTCTCTCTCTCTCTCTCTCTCTCTCTCTCTCTCTCTCTCTCTCTCTCTGTGTGTGTGTGTGTGAGTTTTGCTTTGAAATAGGTTCTCAGTATTTATACAAACTGTTGTACTGAGACTAGAAAGGGGGCGCAAAAGACTTAGTGATTAAAGCCCTCGGCAGATCATCAGCCATCCACTTCATTATTGTTACATGTATTGTATATGAAAATGGTGCATACATAATATCCGTTAAGGTGACATTTGGCGTGATCATCTACCCTCTGTCGAGTTGAAGCAAAAGTATGCAACACAAGAATTTTGGCCTCGTGAAATAGCACAAAATATTAAAACACCGTGCATTAGCAAGTCATTATTGTTACTGGATATTGTTCACAGGGAAAAAGCTCTCGTTAGCTAGTTGTAGATCCACTATATTGTAACATCCCTTCCATATACCGCTATCACGCAGTGACACTTGTTAAGACTGACCTTTTGTCAATGGTCGGCCTTCCATGGCAGTTTCTTTTGACATAATTACTTTTCGTCCTACACTACAAGTCTGTCGGTGGTTATTTTGAAAGGACAGGAGGACTTAAAGATCAAATAAATTATTATTCAAATTCATCGCTGTTCTGATACAGTTGCCTATCTCATTTTGTCGCAGTTTTGAGAAAAGCTCATAAAAGTATTTTATTAAGGCCAGCGATAAATCGCATAGTTATCAATTGGGTTTCGTTTATTATTGCTGGCACGGATTAGCAAATAAAATATGTCTTTTGTTTACATGAAGTAGTGTGCTTGATATCAAGATGAAAACGGAAAGTACTGGGACTTCTGCCAAAGTTTGACTTACACTATTATGTTAAGACAATCACGAATTTCATGACCCAGAGACAAACAAAACTAAATGAATTTAAGCCGTTTGGTAAAATTTTCTAGCGAGAAATTAAGCCTATTTTATAGCCATTTCAACGACAGGCCGCTTTGTGTTTACATAATTGCTTGCGATAAAATTTAGCTACAGTGTGGCGCACGGGGACATTTGATTGGTACGACCTAATTATTTTGTTGTGTTTATTGGCTTATTTTGTTGGACAATCTGTTAAGATTTCTGCATTAATTCGTGTAATTATTGTGCTATTATTGGGAAAATCCAAAACATCGGTCGAAGGAAAAACAAAAGTAAGATAAAAACTTTCTCAGGAAGAGTTACACGTGTGTGTGTGTGTGTGGGTGGATGGGTGTGTGTGGGTGTTTGTGTGTGTGGGTGGGGGTGTGAGTTTTTGTGTGGGTGTGTGTGTGTTTGTGTGTGAGTGTGTGTGTGTGTGTGTGTTTGTGTGTGTGTTTGTGTGTGAGTGTTTGTGTGTGTGAGTGTTTGTGTGTGTTTGTGTGTGTGTGTTTGTGGATGTGTTTGTGGGTGTGTGCGTTTGAGTGTGTGTTGCGCGTGTGTGTGTTTGTGTGTAAGTGTGTTGTGCGTGTGAGTGTTTGTGTGTGTGTGTGTCTGTGTGTGTGTTGTGTGTGTGTGTTTTTGTTGGTGCGTTTGTGTGTGAGTGTTTCTGTGTGTTTGTGTGTGTGTGTTTTGTGTGTGTCTGTTTGTGTGTGTGTTGTGTGTGTGTGCGTGTTTGTGTGTGTTTGTGTGTGTGTTGTGCGTGTGTGTGTGTTGTGCGTGTGTTGTGCGTGTGTGTGTGTTTGTGTGTGTTGTGCGTGTGTGTGTTTGTGTGTCTGTGTCTGTGTGTGTGTTGTGTGTGTGAGAGTGTGTGTTTGTGTGTGTGTGTGTGTTTGTATATTTGTGTGTGTGTTGTGCGTGTAGTGTTTGTGTCTGTGTGTGTGTTTTGCGTGTGTGTGTTTCTGTGTGTGTTTGTGTGTGTGTTGTGCGTGTGTGTGTTTGTGTGTGTGTTTGTGTGTTGTGTGTGTGTGTTTGCGGGTGTGTGTGTTTGTGTTTGTGTGTGCGTGTGTTTGTGTTTGTGTGTGTTGTTTGTGTGTGTTTGTGTGTGTGTTTGTGTATGTGTGTTAGTGTGTGTGTGTGCGCGTTTGTGTGTGTGTTTGTGTTTGTGTGTGTATGTGTTGTATGTGTGTTTGTGTGTGTGTATGTGTTTGTGTTTGTGTGTGTATGTGTTGTGTGTGTGTTTGTGTGTGTGTGTTGTGTGTGTGTGTTTGTGTGTGTGTGTGTATTTATCAGTTTGATTTGCTGGCGATCTCTTTCGTGCAAAGAGGTTGTAGGGCAGCCAGACACTCGAATACGATGAATGATAGTGCTGTGGTTAGTAAATCGCGACCTTGGTTCTTGTTTGTTGTATTTCCATTTTCTGAAAAAAATTGAGATCCTTTGGTGTACAGTCTGAGAGAGGTATAACAAATGCACACTCAGACATTTGTTTAAAATGCGTTGTGGTCCTTATCAAGCAGTTTCGCAGTTCCCATTTATTACAACGCTTTATCGCAAAAACCAAAAGCCGCAAACGTTTAACGTCGAATTTCTCAGTTATCCAAACAATTGGAGTTGGAACAAACAAGAACTAAGGTCACGACATGTTTTGTGTTTGAGTTACGCCCTCGGCAGTTGTACAACTGCAGTAGTTTATCCCTGGAGTATACTGTTTTATCTGTAAGTTGGATTACCGGGACAGAAAGTCCGTTAGCCTAGAGGCGTGCACCTGGGGGGTTTGATGAGGTGAATAGTTGGACAGTGACGTCACGACTTTTAGTTTCAATGAGACCCCCCCCCCCCTTTCAACCAGCCACTGATAGGGTCTCACCAAAACTCAGTGTGCGCCAAGGTGTACAGTAGAATCATTGCTTAACAACGGGGTTGCCATAGTATTTCACATTTAGAATGGTCTTCCCAGTGACCAGAGATTTTTTTCTTTGTAAATCCCGTCTTCGTATTATTTTGTTGTATTATTTTAAACAAATTACAGTAGTATACTATACTTAATAAAGTTAGGCAGCAAATTTCTTCCTTAAACGAAATGGTTAACAGAAAGTAAATAAGTTTCAAGTTTTAAGTTTGTTGTAGGCCTGGCGGCCAATTCTCAATATGCAGAGGAATCATAAAAACATGCTTTCAAAGACATAAAGAAAAACATGAAAACGCTGTGGATTATTCACTGTCTCCGCTCCTGCCGCCCAATACAATTTATACGCTAACTTATAATAATGTACAATAAAATGTAACTTGGTTGATGACAAATCATGCTTCCCACCATTATCTCTAAACTTTCCCCTTTCAAAGCAAGACGTGCAATTTTTTAGAAGAGTCTTCATTTACAGATTTTGCAATTTGAAGAATCCTTCACATGTATGTTTTGTGAAATGAATGAAGATTATTTGCGCTGAAGGACGCTCAATACTGAATAACATGAGTTTCCGGTCTAGTTTCTATAAAATATTCCATACTTCTAAGACCATAAAAACATGGGAACGTATTAAACACGCTGATCGGAGGCTGTGCATGGTTTCCTGAGACGATGCATTCGATACTCGTGCATGGATAGCCCAATGCCGTGCTTCATCCCGATTCTCGCCCTAGTTCTACATGCACGAGTACATGAAGCCCCAGAGATATCTTATACTGGGATATCTGTGTGCAGCGCATACTGGAGTGCTCAGATTACAGAGAGTGATCGGCCTTTGTGAGAATGGCGGCTTCACGCAACGTGAGAGTGATCTGCCCTTATCAAGATGGCGGCCATGCCTGCGACAAAAGGACGTGTGGAATTACTGAGGATAATGGGCCGTGATAAAATCGAAATGTGAAGCTTTCACGCGTAACTTGAGTACTGTTCAATGTCAGAGCGGTGTTGGATTGATACAAGATCGTAAAAATTGGCTTGAAATGCCAGGTCAAATGGTCCATATCGCAATGTGAACTTTATTGTATTTTATCCTAGGCAATTGTCCAAGCGAAAAAAAAAAATTCTGTCTGTTTGTCTGTCTCTCTCAGTAGATTCGTCCTTCTATCTATCTATTTTTCTGTCTGCCTTTCTGTCTATTCGTTTTTCTATCTGTCTATCTATCTATCTATCTATCTATCTATCTATCTATCTATCTATCTATCTATCTATCTATCTGTCTGTCTGTTTGTCTGTCTGTCTTTCTGTCTGTCTGTCTGTCTGTCTTTCTGTCTGTCTGTCTATCTATCTATTTTCTAAACGAGGCCTGCTGTCTGTCTACCTATCCATCTCTGTCTGTCTATATACCTATAGTCTATCTATCTGTGTCTGTCTGTCTATATCTCAATATATACAACCCAGTGAACATCTGTTTTCTTTAGTGTCCCGGGCCCTTTGAACCGCAATTATAACGCAGGAAGTCTTACAATAAAGTTACGGGAAAAAAAAGAACATGGGGCCACAAGATTACTATGAACTCTCGTATGTTCCCTGTGGAAAGTCTAGCACTCTGACTTAACAAAATATTTTAAGTGTAAGTAAACAGTGCATCAGTTCACGTTCCTCTATATCGCCTGGTTAAATCTGCAAGTTTACTGCCTACATAAGGGACACTGTGGAAAAACTGACAATAATTTGCCCCTGTGACAATTCCAGTCATTCAGTCACCGCTGAGAAAAATGTATTCTTCCTGAGCAGCCAAAGATCTCCAAGATATAATATATAATTCATGTTATGTATTCCTATCACAAACCACCAGAACTTGGAAAGTTTGCACACGCTTCGATTTTTCACTTTCTTTCTTTTTAATTGATTTTCATGTAAGTTTCCGAATGTAATCGATGGAAGAGCTCGTGTTTTTGCCTGCTGTGCGTTCTTGCCATGTTGGTTTAAGTAGATTTTCAAGTCATGACAGGCAAAAAGTGCCAGTAGTAATAGGCTTCGTGTAGAATCTGTTGTTTTTATTTTTTTAGGAGAGCAGCTCTGGGCATTGCATTTACAGCTACAGAAACAGGCTTTACCATCTTTGGCTTTTAATGGATATGTGAGTTGGAGGGGGCAGCGAGTGGGCAGAAACTGTTCCTTCTGGGGACTGTGACGCAAAACACCCGCTATCCAGTGTGTCAAACTGCAGAATAAGACATTTTTTAGCTCCGAAGGCAAGTAAGTTTTGCTAGTACTCACTCTTGAACACAAACCCACAAGTGTAAAATTGCGTGATCAAAATAAACGATCACCCGAAGCTACTCTGTGCATTTGCCCCTTGGCATAACGTCAATACATTCTGCACTGGACTTTTTACTGTTAAGCCTTGCGCAATACAGAGGTGCTTACAGCCGTCTCTACTGAGGTTGAAACATCACAGCTTTACTGTTCACAAAGAAACATTATGCGTACAGTTTTATCATTAGGTAGTGGCAGTTTGCACCATGAACTCAAATTA
>OZ007570.1:29284687-29422187 GCA_963931925.1 Onchidella celtica
TGTTGTTGTAGTTGTTGTTGTTGTCATAATGATGGCCATCTACCAACTGCCAATCGGAATGCACTGTTATTGAGCCCAGATAATGCGACTCCCGTTTCCTTTCGCTTTGGGCAGGAAATGTTAAAAATCTTCACGGCGCCTTTTAAAGCGCATAGTGCTTCTACTTTAATCTCCTTTCTTTTTTTCATGGAGACTAACATATTACCGGCAAACCTGCCGGAAGCGAAACGAAACCGAAGCCACCGTTTTTATGGCTCTTATTTGTATAAACTTGTTGAAGATTTTATTTTCACCTTTAATTTGACCTCAAGCCATTATTAATAGACTGGTACTTGAGAAGCTGGTTTTTGAGCGAGAAAATGTGCCAACGAATGTTGACGCAGGCATAAAATTTAAAATTTAAAAAAAAAAGCTTCTTCACATTGAAGACGATTTCACGATTTTCAAGAGTAAGCGGCCATTGAACACGTCGTCCCTGTTTTCCTGAAAGGCGTGCTGTTATCTATCCTTTAAATTTTCAATGTTGCTTAGTTGGAGTCAGCTCTTCAGTATCTAGAAGACCACGTGTGTTTGCTCAACAGTCTGTTTGCTTCCATCCATAATACAGGGGTTTTCAACCTAAGGGAAACTTTGGGGGTTTCAGAACAATATACCTAGGCCGTACGTAATGCATGGTACAGTAAAAGTACTAGCGGCGCTTTTAGTTTTCTTATGCTAGATATTGAATAGAAATTTCTATTCAAGTTGAGCTAGGTTGCCTTTGAGTAAAATATGTTGACCAATAATAACAGATAAAGCGAAATTTACCACCGATTTGGGGGTCATCCTTAGTGTAGGTAAGCCCGGTTTGGGCGATGACACACCCCTTTCTCTCCCAGTGTATGCTTTGCTTACGCTTGGCCTCGATCTTCAGTCATTTTCCCTCGGACAAACATGATAACATTAGAATGGTGAACGCCCATGATAAATCACTGATGTTTTAAAGTTAAGTTAGTGATATTTTGTATGAACTGTTTGTCTGTATCATTAGCTGTATAGCCTACATTAAGATTTTTATATTTTACTAAAACAGTTTTGTTAGAAAAAACGTAAATATAATCAGATCTTTAATTTCATTAACATAAATGAAAAGTGTATGTAAGCTCCCTAGAAACGCTGTATCCATCCTCCCTCCCCCCCCCCCCTCCTCCCCACCCTCTATAAGCTTTTCATAATTATGCTGAGGTCAAACCTAGGGTGGCCATACCCCCTCCGGCTCCTATTTCGAGGGTGAGTATGTTCTGGTGGCCTCTGACATATGAATGTGAGAGGGACCAGGTTTTGAAAGTTTACGAATCACTGGCCTGTAAAAGGGTGGACTCTTTTCACGTGAATTTGTGTCAAGCGCGGGTCAGTCCAAATCCAAACTGAGGCAGTTCAGTCGAGACAGAGAAACTGCGAAAGGTGGTCAAATTCAGCTCAGCATCCGTACAGTGTCTCCTCACAGGGAGAAGCTCATCCCAGAAAACGAACTTCCTTTAAATTGCTTAAATTTGTTTCATCTTCGAACACCTCGTGGCTGGTCTGAGAGGCTGATGTCATCCAAAGGTGATGTTTTACAGTTCGTAAGTTCAGTTTTAAATGGTTTTGTCTACTTGTCTTTTGATTTCATTCTTGTCAAATCTCTTTGACTTGTGGAATCTTTAAGGCCAAGGCAATGGAGCACAGCACGAGTATCCACCTAATAGCGAGGAATTGGACACGGGATGTGTAGAATTGTTGGGGACGATTTCCAGTTCAATGATCTTGAGTTGTGGGTAGGTTTAGGGACAGGAAGAAGGGTAAGGGTTAGATTTTATCATTGGTTTGGGATTGGAGACTGGGCTCCCTGGCCACAATATCCTTCTCGTTGGCGAAATGGCTGTTCTGATATTTCTGGAAGTTAAGTTGATCACAAACTGGTAACACAAAAGAATACTGAGTATACAGCCTGTGCTTTTGTATGTTTTATGGGGGGGGGGGGGCGTTAGGTTTACACACACAGGACACCACACACCTAAAATTGCCCAGAAGAAATCAAACTTTACTTTGACTCGTTATTTTACCGAGAAGCGGGCGCAGTGCCCCAATGGTTAGAACATTTGTCCCAGGTGCAAGAGGTCCGAAGTTCGAATCCCGTTTGATGCGGGGTTCAGTGTAGCAAATTCCACTTTAACACACTAAATGACCAGCGGCCTGTCGTAGGCCCACATTATTTTCTACTCTGAATTCTCATTTTACTGAAAAAAGACCTAAAATTTCCAACAAAAATTGAATAAATTTGTCATAGAAGCCCAACACAAACAAGTTTTACCACAGTGTTACTGACTGACGTATTTTCTGAGATTATATGACACTAAATTACAAGATCGGATAAAGCAGCCAAAATTGGCCTTTTCCGACATAATCTCATGCCTAGAACCAGTTTTCCTGCAACGGTAAAATGGAGAGACCATTGTGATGAAATAAATATTTCCTTGCTTGCTGTCAGAGTGCAGTGCAGCTTTGTACACCAGAGGCTTTGGCCCTGTGCACTCTCAGCGTCTTGCACAATATACAAAACTATCCAAACTTTGCGCTGCTGAATACCACTCGGTGGCCGAAGTTTGAGGGAAGTTGTGCATGCAAAATGGGGGAAACAGGCAGGTTCGATAATTGTCATGTACAGTATCTTACCAATGTCAGTACTAAGTCAGGATTGTCACTGAAGTCCAAGCTTGACTGGACCAGATGGTCAACATGCACACCGGCCATACTCTGTACAGCTGGGTTGTGCTCGGTCGTTGGAGTTTGGAGAATGGCATGCGGTTGTGGACTAGACTTAAATGTCTATTAACAGCTGGTCAGTAAAATGCAAAGCGCACACACGGCCCACACTTTGTACTGCAGGGCTGAACTCGGCAGTCGGAAGTTCTGGGAGAAGCGCACATAATTATGAGCAGGAAAAACTGTTTTACCAGACCATCTATTATTATGAAGGGGATATAGGCTACGATACGAATCTAATACCCATATAGAACTTTTACATCCTTTTCGTCAGAATGAGATATATCCTCGCTACTGTCTTCAGCCGATTAAATCCTTAGGCTGACGTCCCCTAAAAACAAAGGTCTCAGCTGCCCATTAAATCAGCTATTTCAACTGTGTTGTCAGTACCAGAGAAATTGGTGTTTCCAGAAATGGTTACTCAGTTGGGATTTGGCCATGATAGGAGGCGCCAAACATCAGGTAAATATATTTCATTCACTGCTTCGGTTTTAAAACTATTGACAGGGCAATGTCACGCCTCTAATGGCAATAGGGATATCGGAGATGAGATCTGGTCCTCATAAAGCCACCTGTGGGTGAATGATGAGAAATTAGGCCAGATGCCGCCCCGAATGGGACTCAAACCCGAGACCTCTTGCACCTAGATCAAAAGGTTTTAACCATTGGATCACTGGGCGGGCCAGAAATACCTCAAGAATGTAAACATACTGTAACTAAATGGGCAAGCTGGTGAAAATCAAACTGCAGAATGAGCAGGATAAATTTATCCTGAGTAAAACTACGTACTTCAGCAGGAACTGCTGATAAAAAAACATTTCTGAGCACGTTATTTAAGATTTAAGCGCAAGTATTATACGGAAAATAATGATTAAACAGAATAATATAATATAATAATTATGAAGATTCAAAAAAATCCAAAAGCAGTACATAAAAAAAAAAAAATGCAAAAACCTGCTCGTGTATACTAACAACAGCTATTAATCACTCGCAACGCACAGATTTGCATCGTCTTCTTTTTTTGCTCACTCCTGCGTCACGTGCAAATCGCGAAATGCTGTTTTAGCGCCATACTTCACAATTGCACAATTCGAAGTAAATTAAAAAAACCACGCACACTCCACCTAATGCCAAAAAGAAAAAAGAGAATTGCATTAAACAGAAGAAAAAATACATTAAAAAGGAGAAAGACAAGGAGCCGTCGTTATGAGATGACATTTTGCCTAAGGCTCAAGACGTGTAATAGCCACCTAGCCTTCCAGCACTACCCGTGAGCAGCACACTTCAAGCTGGCGAACCTCACATATGCAAAGGTTACTTGTCTTAAGGCACAATCCTGAGTGGCATGAGTGTGTATGGGAGGGTGGGGGGGGGGGCAGAATAATTGCCACAGTACTGAAAGTTTTGGTGTGGGTTTTTTTCGGTTCTTTTCCGTTTTTTGTTTTGTTTTTATTGGATGCCGGACGGAAAGTCGGGCCGGGGGAAGGGGGGGGGGGGGGGGAGGTGATGGGGGTGACGTTCAAAGTTCCTTCTCATAATATCCGTATGCTCGGAAATAACGAAGAATTCATCACTTTTCGTCTAATTTCACCCCCAAACAGTGCATACACAAGTATTAGCCACTATAAAGACGGAATGTACAATGGGCATGCGAGAGCCACGAACCGCGCATATAAAGTGCATCAACATTTGCAGTAAGTGTTGGGTTGAGGGTAATATAGGAGAATGTGTCCCTGGGATAGGTTCAGTTACAACTATTGTCCCAGGAGGGATGCATGAAACTGTTTCAACGACAAAACGTTTTGTTTGGTTGCCGTTTACAAAAGCATCTAAGGACTTGAAACGACCTCCTCTTCCATGTTTGCGTGTTCATAAGATGTTTTGTCTCGTTTCAGATTTTGAAAATCGGGAGAGGGTTTGGGAAAGGATTAAGAAATTTTGGGAATAGGATGGGGTTGAGCTCCTTCATGCTTAAATGGATCTTTGAATTCAACTAACAGACAGTTTATGAAAATTACTGCGCGAGTAAAATTATGCCCTGTAGCCTACAAAATTCATATTTCGATTTCGAGATTTCGTTGGTCAGCCATTTCGCCAGCTACAATTCGGTAGCAAGTATTATTTTTCATGGGGCATTTCGTAAAACAAGGTCAAGTTCTGATAGTTTTAAAGGGGGTATGATTTATGAGCCTCTTAACAAAATGAATCTATTGAATTTGCAGAAATCAGGGGCAAGTTGGATTTGCGTGCGAGAAAGATTACCTTTGTACAGAATTTCACCGTCTTCTGAGTTCTGCAGTTATCATTGCCAGTCTCATCTATCTTTGTCTGGATGTCTGCGTCATCCATTCATTCTCACGTCCATCATCTCCATCCTCAATGTCTCTATCTGTAACGTCCAGCTATCTCTCAAATGTGTGGGTGGGTGGGTGGATGGAGGGCGCTTCTGGTGGGATCTCCTTCTGTGACATTGTTTTGTTGTAAATTTCTATTGCCCTGCATTTTTCTGGCAGTGTCACCGTTGTTGTGACGACGTCTCTTCTTCAAATTCAAACCCATCTGTCGGATGTGTGTGTTATTCTTCTGTCCAATAATTGGTTAGCGGACTGTTTTGACTGTTTACATTTAAAATGATTTCACTTGGCCATCCCCCCGCCCTTTTGTTCGTCTTTGCTTTGTTTGAATTCACACTTCTGTTTGTTCCTGTATCAGGAGCCGCTCACACTACGACATAAACAGTCTTGTCCTCTCCCTTACACAATGCAATATTTCTCTTTCATTTCTACCCATTCCCAACCAATATGAAGCTCACTTCTACCGCGTGCCAACACCAGCAAACACAGCAGTGGAAAATGTCAAGTGTGTAATCATACTTTGAAATCTCTCAGAACAAAGTGCTATTTGGCCAGCAACCACACAGGTTGCTGTGTGGTTGTTGCGGCATAATTGCAGCTAATCATGTTGTTGTTCTCACCACTTAACGTCTCTGATCCTGAATTTTCCCTCAGTTCCCCCTGGCCGTTGATGTCCGCGTAGTTGGTGTGTTGGCGAAATTGAATGATAAATATTATTGTGCAGATAATGATTGTATTATTGTTGCAGTTGGCTGTTATATTTAATATTACGTAATAAGTCGTCCTCGTAAATGACAAATTTCTATCTCCACTTTTTGGCTACACATGACTCCTACAGGCCTTTTCTATTGTGTGTCGGAGTATCAACTGGAACGGTGCGTAGTTTATAGATATTACTAAGCAGAAAAAAGTATCTCCAGAAGATGTGAGAACACGAAACTTCACTCAGTTTCTCAAAAGTTGATGGGAGTTAGAACCTTGTCATTCTAAACGATTTGCTACCCTCTATACTACTTGAACTACCGCCAAAAGGTCTGTCTTAACGTATACAGCAATTATTTTTCTGTCAAGACCATTGTTACAGGTTAAGTATTTCTACTTATTTTTCATCAATCATCCATTCTTTAACTTGTACATTAATTTACATATGTGCTTTTTTGTCTTTATTTTGCATAATAGGCCTATTGTGCCTGAAGAAGGTCCCCAAGGTAGAAAACTTTTTTTCTGAGCTGTCCAGTCTTCACTGATCATAACGTGATTTCCCTTATCTCTGCAGTCTCACAGTGCTCAGCAAATAAAAGTTTTGTTTTGATTTTTGTTTCCAGGAGGAAGGGGAAGACAATTCTTGTTTGGATTATCCCCATTTTCAGAAAAACTGGAGATCTTTTCGTGTGTAGTAGAGGTACATAACAAATGCACCCTTTGATAAAAATCGAAATCCGTTGTGGCACTTTTTAAACTGTGTCACGGTCTTCGATTTGTTCTAACCCCTTCTCATAATACTAAAGCTACAAACATTTAACGACGAATTTCTCCGTGGTGCAAAAGTGGAGCTGGAACAAACAAGAACTAAAGTCGCGCTGTTTCGCTTTTTTTTGTTTTTTATTTTTTGTTTTCAGGGGGAGGAGGAGGAGAAAGACGGTTACCATCTGCATACTGCTCTCCATTCCGTGTTCATATGCTGGGTTGACCCCACCTCCACCCCAGCCCCAGCACAGGTGCCTTACGGATTGCACCAGAGCTAATATATTTTGTTTCTGAAAGCAGGTCTTTGATCCAACTGAGTTTGAGTTTGGAGAAATCACGTCGACACGGTAAGGGTTATATTGTGCTTGGAAGAAGCAAAATGCTTTGTATGACAGAATGACAGGACAGAAGGAAGACCCTAGCAGAAGCGCCCACCTACCACTTGCTCCTTGATCCGACCACTCAATAGTTTCAGATGTTGATAAAGATAACTGCCGGTAAGTGTTGACAAAAACATGACTAAAGTGCATACACTAATTCCTCATTGTTTGTGAGTGCTGTCTTCACTTGCAGATTCTAGTGTTGTGACCAGAATGTCGGTGACATGCCAAGGCAAATTATTTTGTCAGTGTCACGAGTTGATGACTTAATGAGGAATAATTGCTCTGCCTTTGTTTCAGACCAGCACGCTTAGCTCTCAGATGGTTGCGAAAACTCGGATTTCAGCATTACACTACCAACTTAGTACTGGGATTTGTTGAAAATGAAAGAAAATAAAACCAATTATGACAAATTATATTTTCGCAGTGCAACCAAAAAGGACTTAATTTCTAAAGCGTTTTAAAGATCTTTTTTTTTTTTTTTGATGCATCAAGTTTTGTCCTGCTCGTAATGCCATTGATCTGTTTAAAGATCGATGGTACTTGGAGATGTGGAGAATCGGATTCTTAAGAGATTCCTAAGGAAATCATCACCCGGACAAAAGCATTATATTCTCTGTCAATCTACTTTTCAGGACAATTTGTCCACAAACTGGCTTTGTAAAAGCCCAGTTTATTCCATTTCCTTTTTCATCTCCGAGAGTTTCATGACTAAATGTTTGCCTTTTTATCTGCCTTTCAAAAAATGGAAAACATGGCCTCCAAGTTACCAGATTGGAGATTGCACTTTCGGAGAAAAAGCCATGCTCACTGTGGTAAGTGGATCTTTTGGCGGCACGCAGTGAAATTAACACTCTAAGTTTATTCGAGTAAAAGAAACATGATACCAAGTTACTGTGGCATGACTAGCATTATGTTATTGTGAGTGTCACAGACTTATCTATGCCGGAACTTCTGGGAGCATTTCTGACTTCCGGAATTTCCTTGCTGGAGGGGTTGAGAGAAGACAGAGAAGGAACTAGGAAAGTAAGAAGGAAGGAAAGAAAGAAAGAAAAGGAAAAGAAAGAAGAAATTAGAAATGAAATTAGGGAAGAAGAGTTAAAAACATACTGTATGCCGGAGCCTATGGTAACATTTCTGATTTCCGGAATTTCTTTGAGAGAAGGAAGGAAGAAAGAAAGAAAGGAGGGAAGAAAGAGTTAAAAACGCGCTACATGACTGAACCTCTGGTAACATTTCTGTTTCCTGAATCTCCTTGAAAGAAAGAAAGAAAACATACTTTCGATGCTGAAATCGTATCGTGCATGCGTTTGTCGGTGTTGCATTTTTGGGCCATGACTCTGCCCCGAAGACAAATCTTCAGATGAAATTTAGGCTAAGTAGCGAACTGACTCACGCCTTGGGTGGGGATACGTGAGGGTTTCTCAAGGCATCCATTACGCTGCGTAGTACCTTTGGTCTTATCTCGGATCTATGTGAATGCGAAATGGTTTTGGACTGCAGAGATCCGAATTTCTGGGCCCTGAGGAAATAACATTAGATGGTTCATGTTTCTAACCCGACTTCCTGTATGTTTCCCTATATCGCTAATGGATTTTGTGACATCTCTTTGTGTGGTCTAGATATGATTCAGTTAAGAGCAGTCACTTCGTTGTTCGGGGCACAGAGAAAGCGGCCGACATCTGTATAAAGATAGCAGAGATTGGAGAGGAAATGACTAAGGATAGAAAGAAAATAAAGCCGACAATGGAAGATAAGAATAATTACGGTGATGTAGACTGGATTTGTGCATTTTATTGCTGAAACGAGTGCACCATGTGTCACAAGTACAGAATTAGAAACATGACTCGTAGAGGCAGTACAATGTTATACTGTTTTTCTTTCCCTCCTAATTCCAGGCCTACATTTTGTTCCTCCTTGTCAGTCAGGTCTGCTTTTCTCACGCAGCATTCTCTCTCTCTCTCCGGGTTATCTTTCACAACACTCTATTCATCCTCCCCCCTCCCTCATTTTCCAATCCATTGATAACAGTGAGGAAAATGCATTCATCATTAATGCGAGCACTTGAAAACCTCCTGCCAACCATTTTACCCCACCAGCAATGCACTTTGTAATATTGTATTTATGCTCATTTGTGTTGGCAGGCTGTGTTAATGTTACCGGTTATAATGCACTCACGATAAAAACTACATGCTCAGCGACACACGCTATGATTTCGTCTTTGCTGAGCCTGCTGATAACCTATCGTATTGTTCACTTGAGTGGCGGAAAAGGTTAAGGACGGGAAATTTGACGTCGTTGCAGCAAGTGAAGTATAAACGGAATGTCTACAACGCTAAGTAAAAGTTGCAGTTCTGAGTGGTACGTACAATGTATCAAAAACGCCCACAACGGTGAAGTAGACCAAAGCCACTCTAAGCTCCAGTAAAGAATTCTAATTCAAAGGTTTTCAGAGTCTGAGGCCCTATGCCATTATTGTTAACATGAGAATGGTTTCAAGCCTCAGTCATTGAGTAACCTTGGAACTGGATTCAGTCTGAAGCAGTTTTGTGTGTGTATGCGTGTGTGTGTGCGTGTGTGTAACATTAAAATTTATTAGTGAATTCCGTTGTGTATATTGGTATTTCATTTGACATAAATGATATATTATACGCAGGGTACTGCGTAATTCTTTGCCAGATTGAAGTTCCATATCTGACTGAAATAGTCCCTTGAGAGCCGAATGCCTCCCATTTGAGAATCACTGGGCTTAAACTCTGACACCCCACCCCAATAGTGTGTATTTCTGCCCTTTTTTGAGGCGCCAACAGAAGAAAAGCGAAAAGGCGACAAACAGCAGCAGCCGGGCACCAATAAATAAAAAAAAAACAAAGAAAAGCGAGACTAACGCCAGTTTCCAGGAAGCAAGTTTTCAGGGCTTTTTTCCCGCGTCTTTTTCACTCGATGAACACGACGTGCTTTTCTAAAAAATCTCTCCGTGTATTTTTGTTGTAGATATCCCCACCCCCCCACCCCCCACCTCCTTTTTTTTTTTAAATACTTTTCGGAAGAAAAAGGAAAACCCGCTCGTCGAAAACATGCACAGCAAATACTCGCATAATAGTGGGGGAGCTTATTACTTCGATCGTGCACATTTTGATACCAACATGCCACTGTAATGTCATGTTCCTGGGGTCATACTATACTGAAAATGAGGTGGGGCCTGTCACGAGTGGAGTGAGTGCAATTAAGGGGATTGCTACAGAGCGGGTGTAGAGTAAGAAGGGCTCACGGTAGACAAATAAGTTAAGCGTGCTGTTGTGAGTAGTGGGGGGGTCTGAATGAGGCGAAAGCGCTGTATTACTATCACTGCAAGTTAGAAGGTCCTACGGAACGGACCTGTGAATAAGAGCCCATCGGGCGGACATAAGGGGAGCAGTCGAGAAGACTAGTGAGAGAGTCTTTCCAGTGATGACTGGTATGTAGAACGTTGATTGATTATTATGATTGATGTATTATATTATATTCGTCTATTACCATGATGTAAATAAGTATATGTGAGGAATGTGGAAGTCCTTGATATTGGATATAGCCATGTGCGCCATGAGCGATAGATGAAAGTGAGTTCATGGATTTGTAGCGCGAGTGAGTAGTGTGTACTCCGATGGAGGTGTGTTACCGTAAGATGTGTGGCGAGTGAAAGGTGAACTAGTGTGTGTACGCTTCATGGGTTGTAAGGAGAGGTGGAGTGAATAGAAATGGTAGGGTATTATACCAATGTAATGTTATTCTTGTAGGTGTCGAGGACGGGCCGCAGAGCCACCTCGATGAGCACAGGGGATAGGCCAGCATAGGGCCGGAGGCCACACATAGGCCAGAAGTGAGGCTGTCAGTGCAGGACAGTAGAGGCACATAAAGTCGTGGCAGTCAGGCCACGGACAGGGACGTAGATATGAGCGTGAATGTGATAATGCACTATTGCCATGTTGAGGGGAGAATGTACTATTGAAATGATAATGCCTATTGAAATGATAATGTGTTATTGCCCTGCCGAGGTGCTAGGGGAGTGCTAAGGTGTATGACAATAGGAAGGTGATATTGAGAGACTGCGGTGCCAGTGAATTATTAATGTGCTATTAAGACCCTGAGGGGAGAGGCTGAGGCCGAAGTGCCTTTAGGAGTAACTACCGGATTGTGGATCCGAGGGAGAGTGTGTGTGAGAATAAGGCCGTTGTACGGCCGTTGATTTCAATAATATAATGTATGTAATTGCGCTATTATCTGTATAATTATGTTTAATAAATGTGTGAGTCTGATGGATTGTTCTGTTAAGTGTTAACTTGTTTGTTCGTGATTGTTGTCCTGTCATAACTTATTACATCTCCCAGTCTGGGATTTGTGACACTGGGGGCTCGTCCTGTTTACCTGTGGTCATTTTGACATTGTGTATTCGTTATATCTAGTTGTTTTTCTGTTGTGCTAGGAATTCATGCTGTTGTCTTTGTTCGTGGGATGAATGGAAATTTCATGATGGTATGATTTATGTATGTTTATGAATAATAATATGTATTAATGCATGTATTTTGATGAATATGTATTAATGTGTACTTAAATTTCTGCAGAGTGTGTGTGCCAGCCTGAGGAGTCAAGCGGCCAGAGCCCCGATTAAGGGGAGGAGTTAAACTCAAAATTTGAAAGTTAAGTAAAAGTCAAAATTTTTGTGCCCTGGATTTTGGGCTGTTCCTTTAATCTGTCTTTTTCCCTGTTTTTGCTGTTTTTGTTGTCGTTATAGATTATACGGGCGGTGGCGCGGGTTTGCTGTGGTGAACTTGGTTTGTCCTCTTCGGGAGGTGGGCTAATCTAGGAACCGCGTTCATCACAGTGAACAGTTCTGTACGGACCTGTATTTTTGTTTAGATTGTGCCGTTCCATCTTCCTCGTTGTTTTAGGAAGACGTCTCTCTTGTCCCTCTCTTACCTTTCTGTAGATACGTTCTTTTTTTTCAGACTCTGTTCTTGTTTGTACCGTGTAGTGTAATCGGCGTAGTTAGGTTGCATTTTTTTCCATTATATTTTCTTTTTTAGGTCTTTGTCCTAGTCTGGTTCGTTGTCCTTGACGTACTTGTGGTCCTTCTACTATATTTCTTCATTCTTGTCGTTTCTATTTTCTTTTATAATTAATAGTGCATACATTTTGTAGATATAGAATTAGTTGTGCTGTAAAGGTATATTTCTGAATTGTATTTGAGACAACTGGGTGTTGTTATATCTGGTGTGATCTCAGGTCTCTGGTCGTGTCGTTACTGATCATACCGACAGGTTAGCCGTTTTTGTAATACATACCATAACCATAAATCTGTGAAATGGCGGAACTCCAACAATTAATGAAGTTGGGTAAGGAACTTGGCCTTGAGGGAGAAGAGCTACGCGGCTGGATTAAAGAACAGCAGGCGGATTTGCGCGATGAGCGTGCTAAGGATAGAGAGCGAGAAAAAGAAGCTCAAGACCGACAGAGAGAACAGGAAAGAGAGGCTAAGGATAAGGAACAGGAAAGAGAATTTAAGTTAAAGGAGTTGCAACAGGAGAGGGAGTTTAAGTTAAAGGAGTTAGAAGCTCAGCAACAGGAAAGAGAGGCTAAGGAAAGGGAGCAGGAGATAAGGTTAAAGGAGATAGAGGCGCAAGTAAAGATTGCGGAGTTAGAACTCAAGAGGAATACGCCAACAGAAACAGTTGAGCGGCAGGTACACAATAAAGGTGGTGTTAGGATTAAGCTCCCTACGTTCGACGACCGGAAGGACGACATAGACGCCTTCCTTTACAGGTTCGAACTGAACGCACAATTGCAATGGGGGGAAAATAAGGAATTATGGGCCACGTACCTGGCATCGCTATTGCAGGGGCGAGCGTTAACCTACTTTAAAGAGCTACAGCGCGAAGACGTGCAAGATTACGATAAGCTGAAGGCTTTGCTGCTTCGCCGATTTGCGCGTACCGAGGAATATTTCCGGGAGCAGTTTAGGCGAGCACGTGCAGATACCAGGGAGGACTTTGCTGCCTTCGTCGCGAGACTAACGGAGTATTTCGCGAACTGGGTAGACTTGGCGCATGTGGGCACGGATTTTGCTAAACTGAAAGACCTAATGATCCGTGACCAGCTGTACGCGTCGTGCCATAAGGATCTGGTGGCTTTCCTGAAAGAAAACGAACCCGCGACGGTGCAGGAGGCGTCTAAGTTGGCGGAAGCATACCGTACGGCACATCCGTCCAAACCAGTCGCCAGGGCGTACGTCCAAGATGCTGGGTACGTCGCCGTTGTCGAAGGGTCGCCGGCAGGACTTAGGGACAGGTCGCGTCAGCGTGGTGCCTATAGCGGGCAAGCCCAGGGGCAGCGTAGGGGCTATCACCAATCACCGGCATATGGATCCGGTAAGTTTGACCGAGCAGGAGGGCTAGGTCGCGGTAATGGCCGGGTGCGATTGTGACCTTTGCCGATGACCGACGGCATAGGGACTCTAGTTCCGGTCGCGATGGGTCACGGGGACCCAGGCCTAGTGCAGCACAGGGAGCGGAGTGTTGGACTTGCGGACGCGTGGGTCACTTTTCACGCGAGTGTAGGGCCGCGAAGTGTTGGAACTGCGGTAGAGCAGATCACATCAGCGTGAATTGCCCTGCAGGTAGGATAGCGGCGAACGCGGACAGTAGCTCCAGTCCATGTTCCCCAAATAAATTTCATCATGCGGCTGCGTGCGTTACATCGGACAACGGAGGCGGACAGTATTCTAAGTGTCCCAGTTGTGAGAAGTTATTATCTTCCGGTGTTTTACCTTGTGGGAGAAAGATCCCCGTTATAAATTCATGTCATACAGGAGGTGGTCTTAGGGTTTATCCGGGGTTTGTTGGGGACGAACCGGTCTCGGTTTTACGAGATACAGGATCTACCGTTGTGGGAGTGCATAGAGACTGCATTCGGGATTCACAGCTTACAGGTGAGACTGTCCCGTGCATCCAATTTTCGGGGGCCATTGAGAAATTGCCCATGGCAAGAATAATGATAGATACACCTTTCCTTAGCGGGGAAGTCGAAGCAGTCGTTGGTTGTTTTCCAGGCGCCCAGCTCATCATTGGGAATGTATCACGGGTAGTTTCCCCTTCCGATGAGAACGTGCAAGCATGGTCGCAATCAAAAGGTATTGACTTTTGCGCCGCGGTCGAAACACGTCGACGGGTAGCTGATAAAGATAAGATTAGACCTTTGGCGACGCCAGCGGTCAACCTAGATATCACGCCAGAGCGCTTGGCGAGATTACAAAGGGAGGACCCATCATTAAACCCATGTTTTGGGGAAGCGCGAACCGAGAAAACAAGGAAATATAAAAACGGGTCATCTTCTTTTTTTGTCCAGGGGGGCATTCTGTTCCGTATGTACGTCACAGTGGCTTCCGTTCAAAAGCAGGTCGTCGTGCCACGGTCGTTGATTGCTACAGTATTGCGTCTGGCCCATGATGTTCCATTAGCGGGTCATATGGGAAGTGCGGGAACCAAGCAAACAGTTCTGAAAAATTTTTATTGGCCGTCAGTATACAGAGATGTAGGGTTATATTGTAAGACGTGCAGTGCGTGCCAAAAGACGACGCATAAGGGTCGTACACCCCAGGCTCCTCTTCAAAAGATCCCCACGGTTTCGGAACCGTTTAAAAAGGTTTCGATAGACCTTGTTGATTTAAGAGAAAGATTATCTTCAGCGCGCACTATAGCAGAAGAAGCGTCTAGTATCGCTTCAAAAAGAGCAAAAGACTATAAAGATAGAGGTTCCAAACTGAGAATTTTTAAGCCAGGAGACAAGGTCCTATTGTTGTTACCTACGGACCATAATAAGTTACTGATGACATGGAAAGGCCCTTATGTCATTGAGCGAGTTGTTTCGAAGGTAGATTACGCTATCCACATTGATGGATCAGTAAAGGTTTTCCACGTTGATATGCTGCAGAGGTTTCATGAGAGACCAGAGTATCTGTATTCTCGTACTGGTGTTGAAGGACATACCTAATGTCGTGTCATTCTTTGACGATATAGCATGCCATACGTCGACATGGTCTGATCATATTCAGACACTAACAGTAATTTTTCAACGATTACGTCATTTTGGGTTAACTGCTAAACCCGCAAAGATGGATTTGGCATGTCCAGAGATAGTATTCTTAGGACATATTGTGGGTAGAGGTGTTCAGAGACCTGAAGAAACAAAAATTGACAAGTTAGTAGAGTTGCAAATCCCTAAAACAAAGAAACAAGTCAGAAGCTTAGTGGGAATTTTGAATTATTACAGAAAGTTCATTCCAAATTTTTCCTCCTTGTCATCTTCTCTTACTGACCTTACTAAGAAGGGACAACCCGATAAGGTCCAGTGGACGTCTGAATGTCAGACATCATTTGATAATTTGGTGACAGCATTATCATCGTCACCCATTCTGATATTACCCGATTTTCGATCTAATTTTATCCTCAGAACGGATGCGTCGGACTCTGGTGTCGGCGCTTGTCTTCTACAGGAGAAGAACGAATGTCTCCATCCTGTATGTTATGTCAGTAGGAAGTTATTGCAGAGAGAAAGAAAGTATTCTGTGATAGAGCGTGAGTGTCTTGCCATTGTGTGGTCCGTCCAGAAATTAGGACGTTATCTCATGGGACGAGAATTTTGTATCCAGACAGACCACAAGCCACTGACATTTTTGTCGAAGAATCGTTCGTCCAGCCCACGCTTGTCTAGATGGGCATTGGCTTTGCAGCCGTATACCTTCGTTATTCAACCAATTCCAGGAACCAGCAATCATATCGCCGACTACCTTAGTCGAGCCTAGGGGAAGTGTTCAGGAGCTTATACATCGGAGGACAGGAACATTGACAGGATCTCTGTGAATGAGTCGACTTTAAAATATTGACATTATAAATATGATATGAAGAATGGTTGATAGGTTGATTGGCTTTTGATTCTGTATTAGATATTGTGTTTAGTTAGCTATTCATGATGTGACACATATATGCATATTGCAGACCATATTGATCCCCATACTTCCCCCTGATTTCGGTATTCTATATACTAGTGGAACTGCTAGGTCATTTTTTTTAGTGTACGTATTGCTCACGCTCACTCGTTGACAGTCATCTTGATGCGATTTGAAATTAATTGCATTAATTTTTTTGGGGTGGGGGATGATGTCACGAGTGGAGTGAGTGCAATTAACTGGATTGCTACAGAGCGGGTGTAGAGTAAGAAGGGCTCACGGTAGACAAATAAGTTAAGCGTGCTGTTGTGAGTAGTGGGGGGGTCTGAATGAGGCGAAAGCGCTGTATTACTATCACTGCAAGTTAGAAGGTCCTACGGAACGGACCTGTGAATAAGAGCCCATCGGGCGGACATAAGGGGAGCAGTCGAGAAGACTAGTGAGAGAGTCTTTCCAGTGATGACTGGTATGTAGAACGTTGATTGATTATTATGATTGATGTATTATATTATATTCGTCTATTACCATGATGTAAATAAGTATATGTGAGGAATGTGGAAGTCCTTGATATTGGATATAGCCATGTGCGCCATGAGCGATAGATGAAAGTGAGTTCATGGATTTGTAGCGCGAGTGAGTAGTGTGTACTCCGATGGAGGTGTGTTACCGTAAGATGTGTGGCGAGTGAAAGGTGAACTAGTGTGTGTACGCTTCATGGGTTGTAAGGAGAGGTGGAGT
The DNA here is from genome assembly GCA_963931925.1 of Onchidella celtica. Taxonomy (NCBI): domain Eukaryota; kingdom Metazoa; phylum Mollusca; class Gastropoda; order Systellommatophora; family Onchidiidae; genus Onchidella; species Onchidella celtica. The sequence continues at coordinate 29,301,391 of OZ007570.1, forward strand.
GAATAGAAATGGTAGGGTATTATACCAATGTAATGTTATTCTTGTAGGTGTCGAGGACGGGCCGCAGAGCCACCTCGATGAGCACAGGGGATAGGCCAGCATAGGGCCGGAGGCCACACATAGGCCAGAAGTGAGGCTGTCAGTGCAGGACAGTAGAGGCACATAAAGTCGTGGCAGTCAGGCCACGGACAGGGACGTAGATATGAGCGTGAATGTGATAATGCACTATTGCCATGTTGAGGGGAGAATGTACTATTGAAATGATAATGCCTATTGAAATGATAATGTGTTATTGCCCTGCCGAGGTGCTAGGGGAGTGCTAAGGTGTATGACAATAGGAAGGTGATATTGAGAGACTGCGGTGCCAGTGAATTATTAATGTGCTATTAAGACCCTGAGGGGAGAGGCTGAGGCCGAAGTGCCTTTAGGAGTAACTACCGGATTGTGGATCCGAGGGAGAGTGTGTGTGAGAATAAGGCCGTTGTACGGCCGTTGATTTCAATAATATAATGTATGTAATTGCGCTATTATCTGTATAATTATGTTTAATAAATGTGTGAGTCTGATGGATTGTTCTGTTAAGTGTTAACTTGTTTGTTCGTGATTGTTGTCCTGTCATAACTTATTACATCTCCCAGTCTGGGATTTGTGACAGGGCCCCCTTTTCCAGAGGTCTGGTGTGGCGGGTAGGTGACCTTAATGACCCTTCTTTGCTTCAATAAAATATGGGTTTTCAGCTTGCCAGGATTCTCTTAATTTTATACCGCTTTGGTTAATTACCTTGCTCTTCAAAGAGGGCATGGAAAGGCCTTTTCGCTGACATGCAACACTTTATATCTGTGATGATCATGCAAAGCACTACGGCGTATTGAATTTTCGTTATTAACGCACATTTTGTTATTCAATTCAATTCGGTAAAATGAATGTCGCTTAACTTAATGATACTGTTTTGTAAACAGCCAATAACGTAACCTTCCCACTGACATGCAACACTACATAAGTAAGATTACTAGGGGAGGCACAGTGACATACTGAAATTAATGGTTAGCTGAAGCATTATGGTGTCGCCTCTTACACCAACAAAATAAAGACCACTTCTACAAAATAGGGTACATTGTTTATAGTACTGTTGAAATCATGACAGCACAAACTGTAGGACCACTCACTAGCCTGTGTTGGGGTGTCCCTCAGATGGTCTCCATGATTGAAGATGTAGGCAAACATTATGATATATTATAGAAACTGGAAATTACAAAGGTCTCCCTTCACCTAGTCTCAGTGGCTGAATATGTAGGTAAACATGGCATAAAAGCTGAAAATAACTAAGTTGTCAGTCAACTGGTTTCCGTGACTGACAGTATAGATGAACACAATGGCCAAGAACTGAAAGGACCTGGTTCTTCAGATGGTCTTTATGATTTAAGATAAAAGTAAAAATTGTGGCATAGGTCTGGGATTTCTTTTGGGAGCATATTACTAAATTATTACGATCTTCTGGCATCTCAGTCTCTAGAACACTGAGCGCCACACTAATATAGCTGCGTGCACTTCAGGACAGCCCTAACACATGAACATCTTTTGCCGCAATTTGTTTTGCAAGAACATTTTGAGCAAATATTTTGGGGCTTCTCCGATCACTGGTAAAGTTGTCCAAAGAGGAAGAAATCCTGAATCCGTCTCTGTCCAACCCATTTCTGATGGAGGTAACAGATTCTGCTCTTTCACCAGTGACTGTTTCCAAACATTGCCTGTATGAAAGGCTGCGCGCTTCATATGGAGAAACAATGCATCAGTTGTAGGGGGGAGCTTTTCCATAGGATTGTTTCTTTTGATATAAACATTGTACCTGCATTCATCCACGTTGTCTGCAACAGTAGTTTTGTCATACCAAACTGCCACAAATTTCTGAATGACTTCAAAGTTCTTGTCCAAAACACTAGCAATCGGCATGTTTCTTAGAGCTTGAAAAGTTGGTGTCGCTTTTCCAAAAGTGTTCCATGCTGACCACGCTGATTTTTTCCCATCACCAAAGAAAGCGCTGACTGTGTCACAACCCGTCAGCGCATGGAAGAACGGCAGTGCTAGGCATTTGGGATATAGTCCAAGAGCATGTGCCATTTTCTGAATGTTCAGGTAAAAATCAATCCAAATGTGCTCTATTTCTAACTCAAGGTAGAAGAAAACAGCAAGTAATAAATTATGACATCAGTGTCGACATGCATTTTCTAAGATCCGACAGTTTAAAGACCGGTGCTTCTGTTTCAGACAGCAATTTGAGTTCAATGTGTTTCACTGTAATTTCTACGGCCTTTTCATATTCCCTATCGTCTCCAGTTTTGGATGATGATGAAAACGGTGGACTGTGTGCGTCCTTTATTGTAAAATGCAGCTAAACAGGTCATACCTGGCCTCTGTGGCGAGCATATCTCCTTTTGCTAACTTTGCCATAATTCTTAAATCATTGATAGATGATATGGCAATGCTAAGAACCTTTTCGCATAGTTGCAGTGTTCTTGCCTCCACAAGTTGCCCTTCTGTTCTTCACGGAAGAAACACCCCTTACGGTATCCCATAGACTGAAATTTGAATCTGGTGGCATTTTGGTACTCTTCTAGACTCTGAAAATCCTCCTTTTTTCTTTTCTTTCAGTTTACTGAGTTTGGATGACGAAAATGACAAGGTTTGTGATATAAAACATTTGTTCTCCCTCAACAGCTCTTCCAGAGCCAAGACCTCACAGGACATATCAATGACTGGAGATGGGAACGCGTCAGTTTCATGGAACAGTTTTAAGTCAGTAGCCGCCAGCTTTCTATAAATTTGTCCCTTTTCATATTGTCTGGTCGTTTTCTGAGGGCACACTAACTTTGCTGGAGTATTCGATTGATAGAATATGCATTTACTCCAATCACACTTAGCCTCTTGATCTATATCAAGCAACCGTATTTTTTTTCCTATTCGGCATAGTGATAATCTGCATAAGAAAGTAACTTCTAGTCAACATTCAAAGTTCTCCTAACGAAGCACCAGGAATCTCGAACATGAAAAGGAACAAATTCCAATACAACACCGTAAATTCCCCAGCGAGGTTGTCAATACTTTGGTATTGGGGCAAATATGCCTTTTCCCAAATAATTCGATACCAAGTACTGTCTACTGAAAGCAAATTAATTTGGAAATGGCATTCCATTACATTGTAAAACTCTCAATACAAAGCATGCACGTTTTGAGACTAAACTTGATAATGAATCTTCGAAAAAGGAGGAAAAGCTATGAGTGGCTTACTGACGTGCCATTGGGTCGTCTCAAGAATAAATTAGTAATCGTCTGACAGAAGTGGATATCGCCCACGACTAAAAAAAAAAAAAAAAGCATAGACATTTCCGCCGCGCCGATACAAAACCTAGATCTAGTACGGTGACCTCTCACAGCGCTAATTTTGAGACAATGACGAGCAAAAGTTCGACAGATTTACGACGCCTTGCCTCAGATTTTCTACAAAAACAAACCGGTTGAACGTTTCCTGGATTACAAGAAAAAAACTTATAATTTCGCCGAACATTGTCATTCCTGTTAACTAGATCTAGGTCATTGGTAACCAAGCACGGTGTCACTGATACACTGTTATTTAGTGTTATCTTTATGGGTGTGTACTCTGTTCACGCACCTTCACGCACAACATCTCGGTTCAAGGAACTAACTTGAAATGGTCAATCAATTCAAGTATTTAGGGGCTATCATCTCGGACAACGGATCGCGCGCGGAGGTCCTCGCAAGATCTGCACAAACCATGACCGCACTGGCAAAACTGCGACCAATATGGAGGAATAAAAACATCACCATGAAGTACAAGATCCGACTCATGCATGCACTGGTACTGTCTATCTTTCTGTATGCATGTGAAACATGGACCCTCACTGCAGAGTTGCAAAGAAAGATTCAAGCAATTGAGATGAAATGCTACAGAAACATCCTCGGCATTGGATACCTGGACCATATTACCAACGAACGAGTCCGGCAGATCATCCAACAACATATTGGCCCCCACGACGATCTACTCACCATAGTCAAGAAACGAAAGATGAAATGGTATGGCCACACAACAAGATCCAATGGCTTATCAAAGACCATCCTACAAGGAACCGTTAAGGGCAGCAGAAAGAGAGGCAGACAGAAGAAAAAATGGGCGGATAACATCTCAGAGTGGACAGGCAAGCCCTTTGCAGAGACCCAGGCCCTCACCCACGACAGAGAGAAATGGAGGAGGGAGGTCTACAGTGCATCAAGGCGGCGCCCCGACGACACCGCAAGGGTTTAAGGGAGACAACAACAACAACAACTCTGTTCAATGTCTGGGAGACACTGATTCTCATCTTAGGTATTTAACAAACCTAGATTAGGCATTTCATGATATTTGGGAATAGATTTGAAGCGACTAGCGGAATTTGAAAGTGCTGATTTTGTTTTATCAACTTTATCTGGACAAGCGCCCTTCCAAAAAGTTCCAGCGTGATGCGTTCTCCAAAATTTTTGTCTTTTAAATTAGGAGCTTCTTGTTTGTGACTGGAAAACACTGCCAAACGCTGTAACAAACATTTGTTCGTTGGTGTCAAGAAATTGAACGGTCTGTTCATTCAGCAAAGTATTTGTTTCTCATTTTAAAGTAAATAAGGTTATAAATGGTAAACGTCCGCATTTTTACGCATCTTCAAGATCCAATTTTAGGTGGTTCCAGTGATCATAGATGGCGGCCCACCTCGTTTTATAATCAGGAATAAGGTAGATTTTACCATGTGAAGGACATACTGGTATCATAAATTGCACGATTTGCACGCAGTTATGTCATAAGCTCCGCCACTATAATGGGAAGTCTTTTAGACACCAATTTAGTAACGATCCTCAAGAAAAAAAAGAGCTTAAAAATGAAAGTTGCTGTCCGCTATGCCATAATAAATTAATAATGTTAAAAACCGACAACGAGAAAACTATATATAATGAATTCTGAAATGACAGTACAATACTGGAAACTTTCGGTCACGAATAAATTCCGGTCACGAAAAACAAAAAAAAACAACAAAAATCTTGATTTAAAAAAAAACAAAAAACAGAATAATTAGTCAAACTGACATAGAATGGATTACCAAGCACTGAATAGGAATAGGAATGTTCTACTGTCTTGGTTGATTGGAAAAAAATATTTTTAGGGGCACATGGACCAACTACAAAGCCAAACAGAAAATATCGAGGTGTGTACACTGTTCAGCAATGGCTTAGGAAGTAAAAGACGACGCATACCTTGGTGAAATAATTCCAGAACAGCTTTTTATCTTTATACCATATTTTAACCTTGCACCCAAGCTTCACGGCTTCTCCTTTTTTTATTATTATTATACCCATTTGGAGAATTAGTGAACATTAGCGATATTATTATATAACCGTATTATGTGTGTTTTTGGAAATTATTTATTCAACGCCTCCGGCACTGCTCGTGACAGTTGTAAACAAATACATGTACATCTACTTCGATCGGCCTGTTTATTATTGTCTCTAACTGAATTTGAGTGTTCATTTCTGGCAAAACCGATGTCCTTTGGTCTGTGGGGAATCCCACTTTCCGAATAGATATAATTATGCAAATCGCCGATCTAGAGCCGCCTTTCACCGCCACTTAGTTGATTTCCCTCGATGTAGGAGAAACTGCGTATCTCAATTTTTTTTTTTTTTTAGTTTTAATACAAAAGAACGGACGTTTGACATTCCGCCAAGTTGTCTTTTGTTAGTACAATTGCAATGACGTGATTGGTTTTATTGAAAGTAGAGGATGCTACTTGTACTGAAGTTCGCTTGCTAACAGGAATTAAGAAGGAAATGGAATTAACAAAATCCTTATATCTGTTAGGGGACAGTAGTACTTTTTACACAGTAAGCTGTAGAATGAGCAGTGAATACAACTAATTTTGGGGGGAGTGTTTATTGGGGCTATACATGCAGCCTTCATAACCAAACCCCACCCCTGAAACATTATTAATTTGGGCTACCTGTTTCTCGCTGCGGTAATATTGATAGCCCAAATGTTTTCAGGGGTGGAGTTTGGCTATGAAGGCTGCATGTATAGCCCCAATGAACACTCCCATAGGTGATCTAGGGGGAGTGTTTGATTATTAAGGCTGTATGTAGCCTATGTAAGGTCGTCCAGTTGTTTTTTTCTATTCGGTCTTGTAATTTCAATTAGTCTGAGGTCCCCCAACAAACAGCTAAATTCAGATATATAATATAATGTAGTAAGGCTAGGAACACGCACGAGACTTGGTATAATATTGCATTCGTGTCTTAGTTTCATGTTCCTGTCGACACTGCAAATGTGCCCGTGTCTTGGGCGAGTTCCCATCTCCATTCATTTACCTACCTTCACAAAAAATGCGACGCAACAACGACGCGACTCCAACGCAACAAAGGCGCACTGCGTGCCTCTAGCCTCAGAGCACTCTTTGTTCCCGATGTGTGTATGCAATGCATAATGGTCTTTATCAAATTCCATCAAATTCATGTAGGCGTCGATGAAACAAAGCAATATACTTTTGTCATCATTCGCCTTAACATTATTAACGATAATATAAAAATTATTACATATTAGGCTAATTGGTTTACGATCTTCACTCGTCTACAGGGGCTGCTTTGGTGGGGGGAAAATGTGATAGCCAAATGTAATTTTCCTTCCAGTATTATATTGCACAATTTGACAGTAAACATTGGACATAAATGGAACATAATACAGTAAAAAGATCTATGCATGAGTGATGGCTGGATAAATTGTTACCCCCCAAAAACAAAGTATGAAGGTATAATTCTAAACTTTCAGACTTTTTTTTTTTTCTTTTTTTGCCCTTGGTTATCCTGAATTTTATTTCCGTCTTGTTTTCATTGTGTTCAGTTACATGAATGGATGGATGTGTTCGTCCACTGTTCTTCCTTTATGGTAATGGAAGCCGGGGGTGGGGGATTATTCACGGCAGTGGTAATGGTAGTGGTGATGATGGATGTGGTGGTGGCGGTGATAATAATGGTGCTAATAGTTTAGTAGTAGTAATGGATGGGTGGTGGTGGTGGTGGTAGTAGCCGTGCGGTTAATATAGTGAATGGTAATGGTGAAGGTAGGGATAGAGCCTCGCCTGTAATCGTGATGATGATGTTCATGACAATAACGGTGGCGATGCAGCGGTAGCGATGGTATTGATGGTGAGAATGATGACGATAACGATTGCATTGTCGAGTTGGCCATGTTTGGTTTTGTTTTTTTAAATTCATTTTATCAAATCGTCAAACCCAGTGAAAAAATATTATTTTACTGTCTTTCATTCCGATGGTTTACCTAATGCATTGTTGAGACCTTCCTTGCCACCGTTTTTCTATTGTTTGTTTTTTACCTCTTCTGATTTCGCTCATTTTTGTCATGTGCTTAATCAGTTGGATGTTGTTAATGGTTTTCCCAGTATATGCCATGACATTATTCAAAGCCCCCATTCTTTCCGCTGATTTATATGAATAATGTAATGCCGGTGCTTGTTAATTCCCTTTTATTGAGCATCATTAAGGCTTCTCTGACATTTTAAACAGATAATGCCATCATTCTGTCTGTCCTGCTACGACAGAACGCCGCATACAGCAAGGAGAGAATTTTACAAGATATACTATAAGCCAAAAAAAAGGGGGGGCAGCACCCCTACGTCAATCTGACGCAGATTTCCGTCGGGTTGGTAAGATTGCCATAGGAGCGGGATCCCTACATCAGAAGGTCGTGGGCGCCAGGTCGTAACCAGCTGATCTACGTGGGAATGATGTCATTCCGACTGCAAACTTGACGTCGATCCTACGCGTTGGATTTTAGTAGGGTTTCCAGCTGAACGAGTTCATGCTGCGATTTGGTGTGTATTCTTTGAACACTATCAATAATACAAAAGTACATAGAATCCAGACAGGTAGAGCGTATTTTGTTTTATAAAATGTTTAAAAAGCGAATTGGAATTGGATCCAGATTGGCATGTAACGTCTTTTACTGTAACACGGCAATATGGCAGGTTTCATCCTCTCTCTGGGTGTATGGATTTTGTGCATGTGTGTGTGTGTCCATTTGTGTGTGTTGTCAATTTGTGATGTTGAGGTGGAAAAAGCTTGATTGAGGTGAGTTTTGATGCCAGAAAAATGGCCTTTCTTGTCATGTCATTGATTCATTTGTGAGAATTCTTGGTAATGATAGTTGGTAGGAGCGGAGGGTGGTGTTTTTCTTACATTTTCTTACATAAACTTTTTATGAAAAATACCAGAGAGGAGGGTGTTACTGGTTGTTATCCATACATCCATCTCTCCGTCCATCCATCCATCCGTCCGCCCGACCAAGCATCCATACCTCTCTCCCATAGGAAGTACTTTCTATTTTCAATAAAAAGTGAACGGCTCTTGAAAGGCAGTCAAATAAAAATCATAAAACGCGATAGAGGACGACACGTTGAGATGAGGAAATGAATTTTAAAAAATACATTTTTTTTAGTAAACGCTTTAGTATCGGTAATTATCAATGATATTTGTAATGGTCTGGGTGTCAATTGTAAGCAATATAAAAGTTTTGAAGCTGAAACTGTTGGTTGTGTTTGGGGTTTAGCCATTAAATGGTGCCAAGTATCGGCAAGTCCTGACGAGTATAGTATAATAGATAGGTAATCTCGTCGGTCTACTTTATTTATTTACCTATCTTGCATATTCACTATTATTCGAGTTCTGAATGCAGTCGTTAAACTGTCACAGATACCTTATCCTGTGGCCATTTCCCTTTCATTTACATCGTTTACAAGCCGGAACAAACAACATAATAACTTGATGACTAGGCACAATAACAAACAATGGCAGAACAACAGAATTACTGTCCTCTAGTTCAATCATCATTTATTGATGTACAGGGGCGATTTACTCAGTTGTTGTGTTGATTGTTACATCAATTTCTCATTAGAAGTTGACATATCAATTTCTCAGAAGTTGACATTATCTAAATCCTTTGGGATCCTTTGGTGAAGAATATTGATAATTATTGTAATGGGAGTATTTAGTACAAAATATTTTAAAGAAGATTCGTGTAGATTAATACAGATAAAATAATAATATAGTAAAATAAATGTACTGAGCACTAATTACAAAATACTTAGAGCAGTTTAGAATGGGGGCCTACATTTCTCATCTGGCCTGGGTCTATTGCCAGGTCAGCACGGGCCTGGCCCTGCTGGTTGTGAAATACACAATCATGTTCCCTGGCAAGGAAGTCCTGCACACGCTTTGTTCCATTGTTTCCTCTGACATTTTGTCTGTTTACCTATTTATTTATTGATTTACATTAAACCCTTCCGTGCTACGGTTTGATGACTTCATGGTTAGCAGTTTCATATACCATGCAACCAGAGAAAGGGGTATTTCAGCAGTAGCTTTTGGTCGAATGGCAAATTGTATTATTGGAACTGAATGTCGAATATTCGTTAATCATTGTTCGAATATTCTGCTTTGTTTTCCAATACCTGAGTGTTTGCCTACAGGATAATAAAATTCTAAAGGGCGACTTGGTGCGAGACAACCGGAAGTATTTTGCAAAGCATCGGGTAAGGAATAATATATAGTAAACACGGAAACGATACAATAAGACGCGCGGAAATGGGAAAGACGAATTAAGCTTTCAAATTTCTTTTTTGCCACATCTTGATTTTACTTCTTCAACTTCAAGCCGTGCTGCGACTCCAGATTTTGCTGAGTTGTTTTTTTTTTTTAAGTCAACCCAATCTATTGTAGTTCTTTCTTCCTCACATCAATAATTCACACTACATGTTGGCCGTCTTAATAACTAGGTTTATTTTCAACCCAAGAATGTGTTAGATCTCGAAATTGTCTCCTCATCAACTGCTTTTGAACAAGCAAACAAAACCTAACACTGTAACAGACTCTGAGTGTCAAATGATGTCAAAACTATTCGAACGAAGATTTCACACTGTTCGCTATTGGAATATATCCTCGAAACTGGAATAGTCGAATAGCCCAACACCATTCATTCGAATGTCACATTAGCTGTCAGAAATAATTCATGTCAATTAAACCAGGTGTCATTTCCATGTTTTTGTCAGAGATTCTCATGTTGCTAACGTTCTGAAATAGTGATGTCGTTTCTGTGTTATCTGTTGTGTTGTGGGGAAAAACCCGCATTATACCAAAAGAAAATTTTGCACAAAAAAAAATAAATACATTTATTCTTCGTTTAGATTTCTCCTTGTGATGACCGAAGAAACTAACGATGGTGCAGAACTGCAATTCAGGTAGAGCACATTTCTTTCTATAAAATGCGGAATTTCACCGCCAATTTCCAAAATACTGTAATTTTGTTATCAAAGTGATGGTTGAATTGATTTGTCTGGAGTGTGTGGTTGTTTTGTTCAATTTGTAATTGTGGTGGTTGTTAAACGAGAGGGAAATGAGTGGTGGAATTAAGTTGCTGATGTTGATGATGATAATCTGCTGATGATGATAATGTTCCTGTTCTTATCTGTGTGCCTGTGGTAATTTGTTAATGTAACTCTTGATGTTGTTGCTGCTGGCTGTCGTTGCTGTGACCATTGTTGATAATGATGTAGATGTAAACAACAGCAATGACGTCCATAGGAAATAAGTCATTCTATCCAAGAGAGCGGGAGAGGGTAGGGGTAGGTAGAGGGGGGAAGAGAGAGAAAGAGAAGAGAAGAAAAACAGAGCAGGGAGGAGAAACGCCTCAGAGGTAGATAGAGGCTCTAAGAAAAAAGTGGTAATTGTGAAAACAGAATTTTGCCTAATGCTATCTAGTTATCTATCTTTCAACCTCCAATTTGCCTGAAATAATGCTGAGCTCTCATAATGTTCATATTTTGGCTCCCATGGGTGGTCAGTCGTGCAACTCTCGAAGGAAATTCTGATATTTTCACTGACATGATCAGAACATAAAATGTCCGCAAGAACGTCAGCTAAAATTGCATTAAGACTCCACAGATCTCCTGCACTGGGAATTCTAACAGAACAATTATTGTATTATTAATCTTTATATATATTCTTCATTGGTGTGATGCAATTTTTCTTCAGCATTTCACTCCATCAGATAATAAAACATTACAATTACATGGTTTGGCGGTGTGAAAAATGATGTGAGTCAACACAGCAGAATGCAGAGAGAATAATGCCAACAGCTGATGGCAAGGATTCAGTGCGCAATGAGAATTTTGTTCTCTGAAGGCAAATGTCGTGGTGGCCCGCTCTTGTCGTAATATGTCTCCCACAAGCTCTCGCGGATTAGCAGTTCAATTATTTGCGCACTTTGCAGATTATTCCTCGGTCACGCCTAATTATATGATTTCATGTAATGCATTAATGGTCCATGACCATATTTCACTTCTTCATTTCAAATTTAAGACAGATCCGCTGTGCAATTTTAGAGCTTACTGTAAATAGAGATTGTTGCCGTTTTTTATTTATATTTTTATACAAAAAGTATTAAGATATGCACAGGAGTTTTCTGGCAGTGCCAATCCAGCAGTAAAGATTGGCTTTGTGAGTGAGCAGGTAATGGCCTTTCGTTTTATAATACGATAAAGTGTAGCACTGTTTCTCTACAGCTCAGCAAGTCTCATGTCCGTCCCATCATACTGCAATGGAGCTTGAATATTAATTTGCAAGCACCTAAAACGTTGTGGCTGACCACAAATTATGAAACTTTGTGTGCTGGTCTCAAGTTTCGAGGATACCTTACATGGTCACATCTGTTTTAACAAAATTCATTCTTTAGTATTACTCATTTACTGTGTTCTTGAGTCGCAATAAAGAGACAAATTTCCGTCGAGTGAAATGGAAAAGCATCATTGGAAATTTCGTTCTTCGTCATTCTGTTTATTTGCAAGGTATTTTTGTGTAACCAAAGAGTTCTATTAGTGTTGGCATCCAATCCAAGTGCCATTATTAACCAAAGCTAAATCTTGACATACGTTTGATATGGGTACAAAGAATTTGAAAGGGTTACTTTGCCGGGATCCTCTAGTGTCAGTAAAACATGCTGTAGCTTGCCACACATCCAGCTGGCACATTGGCAATTTCTCGTTTAATGCTGTTGCCCTACACGGGGAGAAATTATTGTGCTCTTAGTTTTTATCTTACCACTGGAAATACTATTGTATTCTCCAAGACACATGATACCGAGACGAATCAATTCGTCATATTCTGTCCGTCGGCTTGCGCGCGTATCATGTCAACAGTGCAACAATTCGCACCACACCCTTTCATAATTGGACGAAAATAAAAGTGGTACTACTGTATTTATTCGTGTTCAATATGCGGACATATCGCGGGTAAAGGAATGGTTCGGCTCGGTATTCTGTGTCTCGGGTATTGTGAGACCGAAACAGATTTTCTGCTAATTGTTATTTTCCCTTGCGTTGCGTATTTTGTTGGTTTGCCCTGGCAATTCTATTGCGTGGCGTGCCAGATTGGCTGAGGCAATGTTGCCCTTCAGTTTGGCCAACAAGAGAGGAAGAGTTTGTGAAAAGACCATTCTTCGTACGATAATGCGTTAATTGACAGAGCAGCATTTTTGGAATAAGAATTAGGTTTTTTATTGTGCAGTACAAACGACAGAAATCATGCATATTCTGCTTTGTAAATGCATTAGTGATTTTTGTATTCGGGTTAATGGAATGTGCTTCTTTCCGTTGTCTTCATGCAGAGAAGATAATTAGTGTGGATTTATTAGCTGTTTTCGTTGTTGTTGCCATTGTTGTTTTTATTCCATCCATCTATCCATCCGCCCGTCCATCCATCCATATATCAACCTATCCATCCGTCCATCCACCTCTCTATCCATCCACCCACCCATCCGCCCGTCCATCCATCCATCTATCAACCTATCCATCCGTCCATCCACCTCTCTATCCATCCACCCATCCATCCGCCCGTCCATCCATCCATATATCAACCTATCCATCCGTCCATCCACCTCTCTATCCATCCACCCACCCATCCGCCCGTCCATCCATCCATATATCAACCTATCCATCCGTCCATCCACCTCTCTATCCATCCACCCATCCATCCGCCCGTCCATCCATCCATATATCAACCTATCCATCCGTCCATCCACCTCTCTATCCATCCACCCACCCATCCGCCCGTCCATCCATCCATATATCAACCTATCCATCCGTCCATCCACCTCTCTATCCATCCACCCATCCATCCGCCCGTCCATCCATCCATATATCAACCTATCCATCCGTCCATCCACCTCTCTATCCATCCACCCACCCATCCGCCCGTCCATCCATCCATATATCAACCTATCCATCCGTCCATCCACCTCTCTATCCATCCACCCACCCATCCGCCCGTCCATCCATCCATCTATCAACCTATCCATCCGTCCATCCACCTCTCTATCCATCCACCCACCCATCCGCCCGTCCCAACCATCCCTTCACCAACCCACCCACCCATCCACCCATCCATCCATCTATAGATCCATCCTCCACCCATCCATCTTTCCATCCATCCATCCGTCCATCCATCCACTTATCCATCAACCTATTCATTCACCCAACAGCCGGCCAATTGTCCATCCATCCATCCACATCCATCAATCCACCCATCCATCTATCTTTTCAGCGAGCCATCTATATATCCAGCCAGCTAGCCAGCCAGCCAGACAACCAACCAATCAGCCAGCCAGCCAGCTGGCCAACCAACCATTTATCCATCCATCGAACCATTCATCCACCTATCCAGTCATCCATCCATCCATCGATCCTTGCAAACCATTTAGGCAGCCTGCCAGCCATTTGTCCATCCATCCATCCGCCCATCATACGTGTTCTCTCACCCATCCATTTATTATGTATCTCTTCCACAACCCCTCCATCTACTCGTCCGTTTATCTGTCTATCCATATCGTTAGTGCATCATAATATCCTCTAGACAAAGAGTTTCTAAATGAGCTGTCTGCAATTTTTGTGCCAACTGCAGCACAGTTTTGAGAGAAACTCTCAGGGAGACCCCCAAAGGTTTTTGGTGTCCGTTAGCAAAAAAGATCCCAAATGGACAAACTAATTATAATTCCACCCAGTTTTCCACACAGAACGTTAATTTTAATTACCGCTTCATTTTTATTAATATATTGTTTTTGTACTATTCTGTTTTCTTCCATCTAAATGCAGTCCCTGGGGCTCTTCTATAATAGCAAAATGGCTGATTACTTTGCCTAGTGCATTATATTTAAAGACAGAAAGGTAGAAAAGAAAGGAAGGTAGAAAGGCATAAGGTAGGACCGAACAAACAGAGAAAGAGAGAGAGAGAAAGAAAGAAAGATAGGTAAAACGAAAGAGAAACGAAGAAAAAAGGACAGAACAGAGGAAAAACAGGAAAAGGAAAACAGAGGAAGAGGAAGGAAGAACAGGCAAAAAGAAAGAAAGAAATGAAAAATTCTGACAAGATTCTACTTTACTTACAATTTAAACAGGTAAAGAGAAAAAAAATGAAACATCACCATTTCCCAAAGCCTTTTGATATAAAATTCAACACACAACTTACAATACCGATAAAAACGACATGCTTTATCCAGCAGCTGCTACTGACGTGAGGATCAATTGACGTCATGTTTTTGTGTGGGTAGGGGAGAGGAAGGGAAGAATAATAGAATAACGGGTTTAGTCTATGAAATACTCAGCATCGAGAGATGCGTGATTTCTTTTCTTTAAAGTTTTAACCCTTTGATTCTCATTAATCTCAGACAAAGATTGTCTTTTGTCCAAAACGTGAAACAAACAAAATTGATTTAAAGTAGTTTTGCAAAAACATAAACAAAATACACGTATGTATCGCAAAACAAAATTTCTATACTATGGCCAACTTTGGGTTTTCCTCGCACAGTTATTTTGTTATTCTTGTTGTTGTTGTTGATGATGATGAAAGATTTAGGTTTAGAATTAAGGACTGGAATGGACTTCGGTCTAGCAAGTAGGTCACGATCCCCATTTCGTTGACGATGTGGTCAGAGTAAGTCTTTGGGAAATTGACCGTAAGTTGGTAACAATAAAATCCTATTGAGAGTATGCTGGCTTCTTGGCCCAACTCGAACCTATTGCCAGTTATCCCGCACACCATAATGCACACCATAGGAGAGTGAATCAGAACTGGTACAAAAAAATACTCATAGGCTTTGCAGGTGGTCTGCATGGCACAGTTGGCTATTGAAGAAAGTGTGTGGGGGAAGGATAGGCGAAGGGGATTTGGGGGGGGGGGGGGAGAAATGGAGGAGAGGTGGAGGGGAAAGGGAAAGGATAGTGGGGGGACAGGTGAGGGAGACTGTGGAGGGAAGAGGAGGAGAAGGAGAGAGAGAGAGAGAGAAAAGGAGTAGGAAGAAAGAGGGGGGGGGGAGGCCGAAACAGGCTGATCAGTAATCCTGAGCATCGTTGTGTACCTCTGCTAGCTTGTTGATCAATTAGGTAAAAAAAAAGTGTTCCAGATGTAAAGCATTGATCACCTGGTGACGGTATTTCAAATATGGAACACTGAGTACTCGATAACTGAATGGAAAGGCAGAAAAAAAACCACATTGAGCCTGGCTTTAGATTTCATCATAATTAAGCGTGGCACACTTTATCATTCTTTGTCCTATCTGAGCGCAGCTGCTCACACAGACCAGTTGCTGGTGAGAACCCCACCCCAGACATGGCTTTTAAGTTATCTTGTTTCTTGACTGTCTTATCGTTCAGACTTGACAACCGAACCCCCAGCACAGCTTTATCAGGCTTTTTTTTTATGGCAAACTGTAAACTTTTCCCCATGCCAAATTGTAAACAGTGTGGTTTAAATACTGAGACTTGTGGTCTGGGATAAATTATGCTGCAGTGTAAGACCTGAGAAACTGTTTTTCTTCGCTGTAGTAGCCTGAAGTTAAGATTAAGCAGAGTTTTGCTCTTGCTACACCGTGTTGCTATTCTGACTCTATTACGACTATCTTTCGAGCAAAATCGCTACCGCAGTTCTTGTTTGTTCCAACTCCACTTTTCGCACAACTGAGAAATTCGACGCTAAACGTTTGTGGAGTTAGAATAATTAATGAGTCACGCGAAACAGCTTGATAAGTGCCATAAGGTATTTCTAGTGTCACCTGTTCACAATTCCGATTTATTCTAACTTCTTATCATAATGACTTAAAACCACAAACGTTTAACGACGAATTTCTCAGTTGGCCGGCGCTATTCAGGCCGCTAGAAGCCCGAATAGACAAAACACCCCACCGTTACTCTATTCAGGCCGCTAGAAGCCCGAATAGACAAAACACCCCACCGTTACGCTATTCAGGCCGCTAGAAGCCCGAATAGACAAAACACCCCACCGTTACTCTATTCAGGCCGCTAGAAGCCCGAATAGACAAAACACCCCACCGTTACTCTATTCAGGCCGCTAGAAGCCCGAATAGACAAAACACCCCACCGTTACTCTATTCAGGCCGCTAGAAGCCCGAATAGACAAAACACCCCACCGTTACTCTATTCAGGCCGCTAGAAGCCCGAATAGACAAAACACCCCACCGTTACTCTATTCAGGCCGCTAGAAGCCCGAATAGACAAAACACCCCACCGTTACTCTATTCAGGCCGCTAGAAGCCCGAATAGACAAAACACCCCACCGTTACTCTATTCAGGCCGCTAGAAGCCCGAATAGACAAAACACCCCACCGTTACTCTATTCAGGCCGCTAGAAGCCCGAATAGACAAAACACCCCACCGTTACTCTATTCAGGCCGCTAGAAGCCCGAATAGACAAAACACCCCACCGTTACTCTATTCAGGCCTCTATGTATTGGCCAGAATAGACCTCCCCCCCCCCCTTTTTTTTAAAAAGTGTGTGTGTGTGTGTTTGTGTGTTTGTGTGTGTGTGTGTGTGTGTGTGTGAGCGGGAGTGAGTGAGTGAGTGATAGTGACTGACTGACTGATTGACTGAGTGAGTGAGTGAGTGAGTGAGAGAGAGAATGGGGGAGAGAGTGAGTGAGAGAAAGACAGTGAGAGTGTGTGTGTGTGAGAGAGAGAGAGAGAGAGAGAGCGATAGACAAACAGACAGACGGACAGACAGACTACTTTTCAACACTTAACGCTACTCAGTCCTAATGTGCTACGCAGGAATTGACAAATTTTCTAATGAATATTTTACTTCCATGATTTTAATTTGCAAGAAATGCAAAGTGCTGGGTCTTTGCAGGAATCTGATCGTTCTTCTCATTTTTGTATCAAAGCTGATTATGAGAAGGTTTGACAATACAGAAGTTCTGGCGATTAAGAAAGACGCGCAACAAAAATAAACTGTATTTAAGGCATGAGCAAAAAAGGGATGTCTTCTTGCTTTCTCTGCCTTTGCAATTATTAAGCTATAATTAGCGTGAGCTTTTTCCAAGATAAATTATCTGTGTCAACTGAGTGAGTCGAGCAGATTCATTGTGAGGATTTAGCCTTAGGCTACAGATTAACTACTGGTTCTCCTTGAGCAAATATTATACTGGCGCGGAAATATAATGAATTGGAAATCGATATGTCGATATGATGC
Organism: Onchidella celtica; assembly: GCA_963931925.1. NCBI lineage: Eukaryota > Metazoa > Mollusca > Gastropoda > Systellommatophora > Onchidiidae > Onchidella > Onchidella celtica. Next base: position 29,319,028 of record OZ007570.1, read on the forward strand.
AGAGAAATTATTAACAAGATATTTTTAAAGCTTCTTAATTAAACATTAGCAATTTAAATCTTAATTTGTTCTGTTATTATAACTTTCTTCTGGGCAAATGAGCTATTTCTGTGGGTGGGGGAATATTTTTCTTTTTCTTCCTTTCTCTTGGGTTTTTTTTAGTTATAGCAAGCGGCGGAGGAAATCTATCGATCTGTCTATTTATGTGTCTGTCTGCCTGTCTGCCTGCCTGCCTATCTGTCTGTCTGTCTGCCTGTCTAGCTGTCTATCTGTGTGTCAGTCTGTCCGTCCGTCCGTCCGTCTGTCTCTCTGCCTGCCTGTCTGCCTGCCTGCCTATCTGTCTGTCTGTCTGTCTGTCTAGCTGTCTATCTATCTGTCTGTCTGTCTGTCCGTCCGACCGTCCGCCTGTCTGTCTGTCTGTCTGTCCGTCATTCCGTCCGTCCGTCCGGCCGTCCGTCCGTCCGTCCATCCATCCATCCATCCATCCACCCATGATACGTCCAACTGTGTGGCTGGTTTGCCTTCTGTCTGCCTGGCTGACCACAAAACGTCTATTTGTCGGTCCGTCTATCTGTTAATCTATCGTCTGTCTGTGTGTCTGTTTATATACATCTATTTGTGTCTCTGTCTTTCTGTCCATCTATTTATTTTATGAGCCAGCCTCTTTATCTAGCTATCTTTCTACCCGAATACTTGCTCTCTCTCTCTCTCTCTCTCTCTCTCTCTCTCTCTCTCTCCTCTCTCCCTCTCCCTCTCTCTCTCTCTCTCCCTCTCTCTCTCACTCTCTCTCTCTCTCTCTCTCTCTCTCTCCCTCTCCCTCTCTCTCTCTCTCCCTCTCTCTCTCTCCCTCTCTCTCTCACTCTCTCTCTCTCTCCCTCTCTCCCTCTCTCTCTCCCACTCTCCCTCTCCCTCTCTCTCTCTCTCTCCCTCTCCCTCTCTCTCCCTCTCTCTCTCTCTCCCTCTCTCCCTCTCCCTCTCTCTCTCTCTCTCCCTCTCTCTCTCACTCTCTCTCTCTCTCTGCCTCTCTCTCTTTCTCTCTTTCAGATATCAACGAGTATGTCTTGACTGGTTGAAAAAGAGCAAAACTAACCAACCGTGGTGGGTTCATTCCACGTGTGTGCATAAAATACATTGAGTATCTGTGGATTCGTGAGTACACCAGTCAAACAGCTAATTTCTCATTTTGACAGTTTGACACCCGATGTCGACATTAGGAGTAATGCGTCTGCCTCTGCACGCGTGGTACTTCCAGGCAGATGGCTCCAAGGGCCTAGATCTTGTGAGGGGGTGGCTGGTGGTAGGTGACAGGACCTCTGGATCCAGCGAGCCGGTGGGTGGGTGGCTTGGCTGGTTGGTTGGAGGGTTGGTTAATTGGTTGGTTATGTGGTTGACTATTGGTTGGTCGGTTGGCTGATTGGTTGGTATTTTGGCATAGGTTGGTTGACTGGTTGGTTGGGGGATTGGTTAATTAGTTGGTTATGTGGTTGACTATTGGTTGGCCAGTTGGATGGTTGGTTGGTATTTTGGCCTTGGTTGGTTAAAGAATAGGCCAGAAGTCAGTCGGCGAAACTTCCATTCGCCAAACTACTTGTCAGCGAAACGTGACGGGGACTACATCATATCTCATTATTCCAGACTCAATTCTCAAGTGTGAATGACAAAAATGTGGTGTTTTCTTTTTTTCTGGGCCATCCGAGTGCGTGTAACAAGTTCTGCTTTGGTGATATCCTCAATGGAATAATATTTCCTTTAAGACTGATGTTCTGTCAAGTGTCTGAAACCAGTAGTGGGTTAGCAGGGCGCTTTTCGTGGCAGTTTTCTTGTAGTTGTTGGAATTTTGTTTCGTTCCTGGACCCAGGCTCTGTTACAAATGTCTCACCCTATAACTTGTTTTTTCAGTCTTCTTGTTGCGGAGTTGACAGGTAATTATAGGGAGTTGGCAGGTGAGAATGACAAATGACAATGCACTTTGGTTACCTCTAGAACTGCTGCACTTTGATAATTCATCTTGGTCACATTGAACTTGGAAATGGCAATTCTAACCCCCTTCCCTCCTTCCCCTGTCCTATTTTCAGCATCATTTACACACGATCAGACAATGACTCATTACAATCATTCATTTCTTTTCACTGACTCACTCTCTCATTTATTATTCACCTGCTCATTCACTTTCTCAGTCAATCACTCAGTTAATCCATCACTTACTCACTTACAGTTACACAATCATTCACGTACTCATTTACACACACAAAACGCACACACACATACACATACACACACCCATTCACTCACAATCACTCAGACACACTTACTTACTCACTCATTCACTCACAATCACTCAAACACACTTACTTACTCACTCATTCACTCACAATCACTCAAACACACTTACTTACTCACCACTCATTCACTCACAATCACTCCTACACACTTACTTACTCACTCATTCACTCACAATCACTCAAACACACTTACTTACTCACTCATTCACTCACAATCACTCAAACACACACTCACTTACTCACTCATTCACTCACAATCACTCAAACACACTTATCTACTCACTCATTCACTCACAATCACTCAAACACACTTACTTACTTACTCATTCACTCACAATCACTCAAACACACTCACTTACTCACTCATTCACTCACAATCACTCAAACACACTTACTTACTCACTCATTCACTCACAATCACTCAAACACACTCACTTACTCACTCATTCACTCACAATCACTCAAACACACTTACTTACTCACTCATTCACTCACAATCACTCAAACACACACTCACTTACTCACTCATTCACTCACAATCACTCAAACACACTTATCTACTCACTCATTCACTCACAATCACTCAAACACACTTACTTACTCACTCATTCACTCACAATCACTCAAACACACTTACTTACTCACTCATTCACTCACAATCACTCAAACACACTTACCTACTCACTCATTCACTCACAATCACTCAAACACACACTCACTTACTCACTCATTCACTCACAATCACTCAAACACACTCACTTACTCACTCATTCACTCACAATCACTCAAACACACTTACTTACTCAACTCATTCACTCACAATCACTCAAACACACTTACTTACTCAATCATTCACTCACTCACGTCGCCCAGAAACTGTTCTCCTCCTATTGGGATGTGATACCCTTGCCAAAAATAGTTGAACATTGGTGAGAAATCCATGATACAGAGACACTGTAGACAGAAAATGGCCTCAAGTTGGTAACAATAAGTTTACTGCATTTTGCCTGAAGGCCCAAAATATCCACTTCCAACATAAAAATGACGATATAAAAACAACAGTTTCACAGCCAGTGAAGGAAAACACACTTCATGATTATAATTATACATCCTAGAAGTTTAAGGGTTAAGCATGGTTGGTCCCCACTGATTGGCAAGAGATTGTCAGTCTCAGAAAGAATGAATGCCAAGCGCTGGCCCTATCATGAAACCGCGCAAATGCGTACAGCCTATTAATATCGTCTATGCGAAATTTGATGCTTTCCTCATTAATTTGCACAATCTTACCAAAAAATCTCTCTACCACTAGAAGTATTTAACACGAGAAGAAAAAAAGTTGTTACACTTGAAATGTACTTCTTATCTCGAATACAGCTTTAGTTACTTAAATAAGATTTCAAATAAAGTACTCCCTAACAGAAAAATACAATTCTTTTAAAGAGATCGTAGAATATTTGGTTGTCACCTCGTTCCCTTATAATGACAAGGTTCTCTCTTCCATGAACTTTTGAGAAATTGATGATCAATTTTTCATGTGCTCATAGAATTCATTAGAGATGCGACTTTTTTTTTTTCTTTTCGGAATACTTTGAAATTACACACCGAATCCGCTTGGTACTTTGATATACACCGGAGAAAGTCTGTAGAATTAGTGTTTATTGAGTAATCCGGTATGGAAATTTCCAATCATCCAGTCACAATAACATACAACTAGTAAATGGCATATAAACCATCTAATGAACGAAATGGTTCACACTGCACAGAAGCGCTCCAAGGGGACAAGGTGGTCTAGAGGCAAGGTGCTCGCCTCTCATGCCAAAGGTCCCGGGTTCAAAACCCGGCCGGTGCAGGCATGTTGGAAGTTTGGGATTTTTCTCATATTTTCGTGTGCCTGATCCTATTGGGGGGTAGGATCGAGTACCTAGTCTTCTCGGATAAGGACGAAAAAATTCGGAGGGCCCGTGTGCACGTTGCGCACGTTAAAGATACCTTGGCAGTTTGGAATCGTAAAGAGCAGGCCAAACAGGCCGCTGCCCGGGCAAAATTAAAACAAAATTAAAATTAAAATTCATCCCTACCATTCCCTCCCCCTCCCCATCATCCCCCCAAAAAACCGCCGACCGGCGCTGCACTGTGGCGACGATATGTCTGCTCCAGTTGTAACTGGGCTGCAATGGCACAAAGGCAAATTTCCCAAATGGGATTAAAGAGTTATACAAAATACAAAAAATAATCGTAACGCGGTTCAGCCAAAAAGTAGAAACAGAACCTTGTCATTCTAAGGGAATGATCCGTAACTGTGCGAATGTAACAAATACACTTGTGTAGTTTCGTGCTAGGGGCAGTGAAAGTAATGTCAGTGTTGACATCGCGTGCTGACTAGGAAAGCGTAAAGAACTTTCCAGATTTATGATCTCCCATCAAGCATCTTGTTTACTCTGTAATTTCTAGACACAAATGAATGGAACAGGCTCAATGACCGTGCGCTGAAATGTCCGACACAGTGCCTAAAACTTCACTCTCTTGACACGACAGACGCTGACTATCGACCGCCTTCTAATATAGCACAGTACTGCCGTGTTATCCACGGAAGAACGAGGTATACGCACAATACAGAATTTTAACAGGAAACGGAAACAAAACAAAAAATATCTGACGATGTTCATTTTTCGTTTCATGGACACCAAAAGAAATTCTTGAAATTATAACACAGAAAGAATTTATACGAGTCAAAATGTGACAGAAAGAAAAAGTTGTAATTTGCAAAGCCTTGAGTAATAAATAATACAGAAACGAGACAATGAAACGCAAAGGAAAAGGAAAGGCAAATCACGCTCTCGATCAACGGATCTTCATCGGGAAAAACAAAAACAAAAAAATTTAACAGTATAGAAAGAAAATTAGACAGAGAAAGAAAATGTAAAATTCTCAAAAATGCTAAATACTTATCGAGTGCAAGTTCCAGACTAGAATTCTCGTACCACACCAGTCTTGTCCATCAAGGTGCGAGGGGCAAACCAAAAGTTGTCCACCTGAACATGAATGAATAGAGATTGAAGGTTGAAATTTTGCAGTCACATCAGATTTTCTCTGTAATTTATAGTCGCCCTGCACAGCTACACACTTCTGCCACTGATGGATGCCTTTGAGAAGACCTTGAGAATAGAAGATCCCCTCTCTGTCAGAAACCAGTCTTATGCCGCCACTTTCACTGCATCATCACTTTCAAAATGTCCTCCTTTCAGGTGCTTTTTCAATTTTGGGAACAAATAAAAGTCTGATGGAGCCAGATATGGCAAATAAGGTGGATGTGGTAAAATTTCAAAGCCACAATAATATTATTGCGCGCAGTTTCTGCTGTTTTCTTTAAAGTGTGCTGCTGGCGCATTGTCGTGAAGCGGGAACACACCTTTTCAGAACATCAGCAGAGTGTTCTATCCCCAAGATTAGTCAACAGAAATTTCCGAAAATTTGCATGCACTCTAGTAAGCAGTTGGTGTGCATCCACGGTAAGTTTCACGATTTTATCTCTATTCATTCATATTCAGGTGGAAAACGTTTGGTTTGCCCCTCCTATTGTAACTGGAATCAGGTTTTGCAATATACATACTTTTCTTTTTCCTTGTTGCGACCCGCACACGTTGGGATAGATGTGTACACCAAAAAAAAAAACACAACGAGTAAATGAAAGGACGTTTTGCCCATGGACAATGAGCTTCTTTTGAATTTATTTAGAAAGAGAACAGTTCGTAAAGCACCCTAAGCCAACATCTCAAGACAGAAGAAAAGAAATTGATGAACCCAGCGGAAGTCAAGGGGGTCAGCAGAATAGAGCGCTACAACCCCAACGGATCTGAGACCATTCACAAATACGACCATTGCTGTAGAGATAATGCTCTGTCGGTCTTTTTTTTGTAATAGAAAGACAAGACAATGAGCACATTCCATTCTATAAAGTGATGATAAATGTGCTTTTGACCGAATTTGAGGTATACTGTCTTTTTACGTAGCACGGCATAGTAGAGACTACTGTGCCATCCAAACATGACAGAGAGGCTGAAACAGAATAAGTACTTAGCTAGACTGGGTGTAGTAGTGATTGATACATACTGGAAAATAAAATGACAGACAATAACTGACTTCACAGTGAATGACTATGTTATGAAATAGATCTTTACTGAATTTGAAGACAGTCATTATATGATTGATATCTGTTTTATTTGGGTTGATGGCGATGATAATGACTGTCACTGTCGTGATTTTATCGAGGACTCTCTGGAAATTGTCAATCACTGCTTTCAAATTTGGCCAATAATGTGTTTTGTCGTGCAAACTATTAAAACGTTGTTTTCTGAGTATAAGCACCCCCCCCCCCTCGCACTGAAGTCCAGTATGTTTCATGGATCAGTTTTCTACGCGGCTTCATAATCATAGAAGTCCTGCAGTATGTTTCATAGACCAGTCTTTTAGTTGAACTATCGATTTATAATAATCTAATATGTTTCGTAGACTATACAATTAACCCTATTTCTGCCAGGAAGGAACAACCTTGCCAAGCCAAGACTTTTTGGCTGCAATTGGTCAGTTATCTTGTACATTTGGTACTTGGAGCTTACAGAGTCACGAAATACCTAATAAAGTGTATATTTTTGGAAGACCATTTTCATTGGGTCTGACATCACAGCCTTGAAACCTTGGTCAAGTTTTAATCAATCCCTACGCCAAGGTCAAAGACAGAGTCAAGGCCGGATTTATAGGGGGCAAAGGGGGCAAATTGCCCCCCCCCCTCCGGGCCACCGGGCCACCGGGCCTAGCCTGTACAGAAATAGAGTAATGCAAAAGTTGGTACTGTTATTATTTTTTGTTTCAATTTCTATATTTTGCTTTAAAAAGTCGAAGGGCACAAGCTCAGAAGACTGCTGGATCGGAAAAGTAAGCAAGTAAAGATTAGTAAAACAACTGTTTTCAATACAAATACGGGGGGCGAGTGAGGTACTTTGAATATGATTTGGAGCAAACACTTTAAGCAAAACATTTATTTCAGATATGTAGCTTGTTTAACCTTTCTATATAGGCTACGAGTACGTATTGTGGTCAGCTCCAGTTATATATGCAATAAACCGTCTTTGATATGCAAACCTGGTGTTTGTGTAAATTTGGTGATAACTGATATGCTGTATATTTCAATTTTGTTATGTTATATTATAAGGAGCCCACCAATCCTGAAGTGCCCCCCCCCCCAAGCCTTCCTTCCCCCAAACAGGTATAAATCAGGCCCTGGTAGAGTTCTTCCGTGTCTGGGCTCTAGAATTCCCGATTAAGAACGAAAGATAGAAAGATAGTGAGACTGCAACCCTCCCCTTCCTCTGAACAAGCCAAAGTGTCCTATATTTCAGCGTTTATGAGCTGCCCTTTCGAGACCTGGTCATCAAAGCAGCCGCTGAACTGGAAGCATCGTTATCTTTATCCTGCATCCGTGACAATGACACACATTAGGTTTCTGGAGTGAACTTGTGGAACATTCTGGAACGATGCAAGTGTAAATTTATAGTTTCCTGTCACATTTCGTGTCAGATCCGTCCAGTCCACTTCCGGTGGGTTTCTCAAAACTAGAACACTCGAATACGGTCACGATCTTGTGCATTCACTCGCTTGGCGATGTCAGAAGTTTATGATAAAACCAGTTGCCGGTATTATAAGTTTATGATATTGCAAGTTGTCGGTATTACAAGTTTATGATATCACAAGTTTTCGGTATTATAAGTTTATGATATTGCAAGTTGTCGGTATTACAAGTTTATGATATTACAAGTTTTCGGTATTATAAGTTTATGATATTACAAGCTGTCGATGTTATATGTTTATGATATTACAAGTTGTCGATGTTATATGTTTATGATATTACATGTTGTCGGCATTATAAGTTTATGATATTACAAGTTGTCGGTATTATAAGTTTATGATATTACAAGTTGTCGATGTTATATGTTTATGATATTACATGTTGTCGGTATTATAAGTTTATGATATTACAAGTTGTCGGTATTATAAGTTTATGATATTACAAGTTGTCGGTATTATAAGTCTATGATATTACAAGTTGTCGGTATTAGAAATTGTCGGTAATACAAGTTTATGATATTACAAGTTGTCGGTATTAGAAATTGTCGGTATTACAAATTGTGGACATTACCAGTTTGTAGTATTACAAGTTGGTGACATCGCCGTTTATTTTTATCTGGTTGTCGACTGCTATTGTATAGCGCAAGTTTCATTCAAGGAAACCAACTTTGCCCTCAAAATCCAAAAAATGGAATTAAAGTAGTACACAAGTACAAATACAAAATCCGGATAACATATAAACGACCATCAATCCCCATCTCGCCCACCCCACGTGAAGATTCCTGAAATCCTAAAACAGCTGGCAAGAATAATGAATTTCTACACTTTGAAACTACTGAAGTCAAACCAGAAATCATTGTTCAAAATAACATGGAAACTAACAAAACAAGAAACGGCGACCCGAACACCGAAGTTGAGATGTCAATTATCAGATACAAGCACCAGCTTACACTGCATGAAGATCACACTTAAGAAATGTACCCAGACAAATAAAGTGACTTGTTTATTGAACCAGACAGCTTTCACATAACATTACAGAACAGATAAGGCCCCGGGGAGCCTAGCTTTGCATACTCTCAGATAGCTGTCACTTACGACTAAACCTCTGTAATGTCACAGCAAAAATAGCAGTCATGCTATGATCTGTTTAAAGTCAAACTGAGGTTAATGAGCTCAAGATTGGCAAGTGGAAACCATTTTTTTTTCAATCTGTGGAAAGAGAAATGACAGAATGTTCTCGAACAATGCTTAAGTATTCTGCCATATACCTCTGATTGTAAACGTATGTCACTGTCTTCTTTCCGTCTCTCTTCTTCTTCTCTCGCTCTCTCTCTCTCTCTCTCTCTCTCTCTCTCTCTGTCTTTCTCTCTGTCTCTCTCTCTCTCTGTCTGTCTCTCTATCTATCTATCTGTATCTCTTTCTCTCTTTTCTGACTGTCTCTCTCTTTTTTTTTTCTCTCTCTCTCCCTCCTCTCTCTCTCTCTCTCTCTCTGTGTCTCTCTCTTTCCCCCTTCTCTCCCTCTTATGTCTGTGTGTGTGTCTGTCTCTCTTTTTCTCTCCCTCCCTCCTCTCTCTCTCTCTGTCTCTTTCTCTCTCTCTTCTGTCTCTTTCTCTCTCTCCCGCCCTCTTCTCTCTCTCTCTCTCGCTCTCTCTCTCTCTTCTTTCGCCCTCTTCTCTCTCTTTCTGTCTTCTCTCTCACTCTTCCTGTCTCTCCAACCAACATGACCAGACACAAGCACATATGCATTCATGAACTTCATGATGATTAAAAATCTCGTTCGTCTTCAAACCTTTCATGCAGAACCAGCCGTCCTGACAGTAACCAGCCCTATCACGGAACAGCTCAAGTGTGTTCCCACAAGCACAGAGATGAGAACTCTATTTATGCCAAATATTCCATGAGCTCCTTGAAGGAATCTTGTTATTTGTTTCTACTAATTAAAGGGGGGGGGGGTGCGATATGTCAGATATATTTAAGATACTGTATAAGTTTCAAGTAAATCAGAATTTTCTTCTTCTTGTCAAAATAGCTTTTTCGCAGTTACACGGTTTCATGAAAGGGCCAACATGTAGTAATCTTGTCTCCCAGCAAGACAGTAGGTCTGCTATTGTTCTGAACACAATGAAAACCTCACAGCTGGAGATGGTTTTTGATATCAAACGGAGAAAACACGGAAAAGACGACAACGTCCTAGACAAACGGTTCCTCCATAAAACCTGTTAACTGACTCAATTTGCAGGACATTTATTTTCTCAGTTACATTTTATCACTATAAGACCACCCATGTTTAAGATTGACTGGTTTTCAGTCAATATAATACCAACTAGTGTGAAAGCCTGAAAGACCAGGGTTAACAAAAGTCAATTTCAAGTGTTCAGTACATAAGAAAATAATGCTAAAGTCTGACCAGATTCGAACCGATCATTTATTGTCATACAACAAGCCACTTTGTTCTGTCTTATTCTGTTATTATATTTCAAAAGAAAACGTGGTTTATTTTATCACTTGGCAAATTCAGAATTTTTTCAAAGGAAAAAATGATAAGCTCTGGCTGCTTGGGCCATCTGAATCTATTGGATGGTATAGAGTTGGGGTGGGGTTGAAAGGGGGTAGGGGGGCGGGGATTGAGAACTGGAACATTGGAATTCAAAACAGTTTTTTCCATATCTGGTACTTGTCTCTGTGGTTCTCCAGTAATTTACTTCATCGCCCCCTTCATGGCCATTGAAACTGTACAGCAAGGCTGATATCACGCTGAACCACGTCTGATTTGTCTCGGTTTTTGGTGTGAGATGTGAACTACAGAGGGAGTTAAACGGGGCCTCCAGCAATGGCCAGACCAAAACCATGGAGGTTAACGGAGATAACATTAGGTTTGTAGAGTCATGGACACAGATAGGCAGTGAGTTGCAGTAGTCCGGGATAAATAGTTATAGTGCAGCAACAACAAAACAAAAAAAACAGCAAGAACAAGCATGACTTACTAGTTGCGGAGTGTTGAAACCATCTTAACCAGCTATGCCCCGCTCCCATTTCTGCTAGTGGGAAAATTCAGATTTTCTGAGAATTGGTTCTTAGGAAGATAATTACGGGGTTTTCGTGATCATTAATTTGTTGATTTAGTTATTAGTGTACGCTGTAGAAATTACTAAAAGATAAATAAGTTTTCTCGCCTTAAGTTCTCTTGGGAAGTCCAGCTGGGTGATAAATGTCTATGTCATCGATGATACACGGGACCTACAGGGTTAAGTCAGCTAACTGAAAGAGACACTTCGAGCACTGAGTCGAAACAAAATGGTCTTATAGCAGTGGGTAGCCAGACTAAGTCAAAGATTGTAGAAATAACATTCTTTGACGAACTCATGTTTTAGTTGACTGTTTAACCCTCTTTGCACTTGGACAATTCATTCTATCTTCAATCACGCAAACACACACACACACACACGCACATACTTCCCAGCCCCCACCCGGGTTATTCTACCCGTGTTTGTGTAAACTACAGGGTACAATTGGCCCAGACGGCCATAAACCGGAGAGATACCGATCCGTCGGCCTGACAGTGATTGCGTTTTACGACATGAAATCAAGAGTAAAAATCCCTCCCCATTTCCAAAAATAAAACTGCGGCTGGTCGGTCCTGATTTTACTAAGGCTTTGGACACACGAGCATTGCTCTCACCCTTCAGTGTACAGAATTGATTGTACAAATAGTTTGGCCCCGGGGGGATGAAGATTGTGGTGGAGGGGAGGAAGAGGATTTGAGAGATACTGCACGGAGTTTTCTATACTTATCTTTCCTAAGACAACTTTGAGAAAGAAGATAATTATGTGATTTGCCTTATAGTGGAAGACAATCTTTAATGGAAGACAATAATACTTCATTACACAAAAAATTATGTACCGTCTCTAGAACAAAGTCAAAGTTTAATCTCGCACATGCGACTGGCAGTCTCGTTAGGCCCGGCGCGCACTATCCCGTTTCGCCTGCTGCACGGCGTGCAAACGCAGATTTTTGCTCGTTTGGCAAAGAGTTTACAGTGCTGCACACCACGCGAAAGATTGCTTGCATTGAACGGATGGTCAATTTTAACATAGTGCGCGCCGGGCCTTACAGTCGTGAGTTGGAGTTTGGATTTGGGTTTTACGACGCATGGGCACGATAACTACCACTTTGCACCCTTCACGGTCTATTTGGGTACACATTCTTTATTTATGTTTCGTATTCAGAGCTTTAAGTTTAACGTAGAATTAAATACTTTCATATGATTTCATCTCATTGTTAAAATTCTCAAAACTTGATTTGTACAGACCTGGAAATAGTTTTGTAAACGGATATAAGTTTTTAAATCAAGTTGTAGATTAGAGACGCTCTCAGAAAAGACAGGATGCGTTGCGGGTCCACGTCAGAAATTAATTCATTCATGGATCCGCAGGCATAGAACCTTTTTCGGATATGCATGAAGTCTACACATTGTTAAAATATGTTTTATTGATAGTTGGCACTTGTATGCCACACATTCGAGGAGACACCCCCCCCAACCCCCACCCCCCCCCCCCCCAGTAAAAAAACGGCGTGTGACAGTCGTGTCTTAGTTTCATGCTGCCGTTGACTCGCATGTGTGTGCGTCTCCATTCAATAGCTTAGCTTCAAAAAGTTGCGACGCGACTGTAACACAGCAAAGTGGCTTGTGTGGCCCTAGCCCTAATGATAATTATGCTTGTTTCGCAGGACAAGTCATAAATTACATTGTTACACTATTAAAGAGTAGTTTATTCTACAACTCCTAATTATTGTTCTGTCGACTTTTTTCTTCAACAGGATTTTAAAACAAATCGAATAGTAGAATTCTTACGGACTGACTTATTCAGAACACTCCTTTTCGGTCGCACCGCGACGTGTCCCGGACATCAGTGAGTGGTCTCGGAATGGTCATTGCACTGCTTTACCTTTCCATTTCCAGGACTTGGCCATTGCTCCCCCTGTGCTTGAAAGAAAGAAGTTGGTAACTCGAACCAGTTCCAAAGTACCTCGTGTCCAGGAGTGCAAATTTAATATATCTCTGTATTTATATGTCCTCAGGTGACTGGGAAAGCGAGATTAATAACATTTTTTCGTATCAGTTACCAATGATATGGCTTTCGCCGAGTGTAAATAGTTTGTTAACAGTCGCAAAAGAAGTGGACGTTGCCCTAGTACCCCTAGCTGCAAGTTCAGATTTAGTTTAATAGAGGCTGTGGGTTGTGTTGAGTCCGGGGAGAAAATAGCCATTTTGAGCCCTTCGGAGGTTTTTGGCACTTTACTGAGGCCTGATTGTCACAGCTTGATCAATCAAAATTTCACTAGTAAACTCTAACTGGAAAAAGCCAATTTAAAATGGTGTTAAATTATTTATTAATAGTATTTTTTTTTTTAATTCATGGAGGTGAACGGAGATAACATTCTGTTTGTAGAGACATGGACACAGATAGGCAGTGAGTTGCAGTAGTCCGAGATAGACAGTTAAAGTGGAGCAACAAAAACAGCAAGAACAACCATAATTTTGCAGAGCCCAAAGGAAGGAGTGGACGGGTACGACTGGCATTAACCTGCAGTTACTTCCTACCCGTCCATTCCCAGGGAGATCTGGAAATGCCCTTTAAAAAAACCAGTGGCAGAGAAAACCCTCTCTGTCAGTGTTATTGCCAATAAATAATCTTCAGTCCAGAGATCTAGTCTTGTATCATGCATATGTGGTATTCACACAAATTACTATTAATATTGTAATCTCATGGCTGCAGTATTTATGTGTCTGGCTTTTTGGTTCCAAATACATTATTATGACACCATCCTTTGATAAACTTCATTCTGTGTATAAATTCCGTCTTTTTTTTTTTAACACGAGTATTTATTTATGACTAAAGTTGCTTTGGTGCTCTGGTTTTCGTGTGTTTGATGGCGATTTCGTGCATTTGTCAACTCTCCAGGCCCTAGGAGTGGAAACAGGGCGGTCTTAACACCTTTATGGTCCCCTGGGCAAAGCGGTACGGATTTTCTTCCGCGTTTCAAAAACCAGTGTAAATTTACATGTATGGGGGCGGCTAAACCTGTGAGGCCCCAGGGCTACTGCCCAGTGTGTCCAAGTGTTAAGACGGTTCTGAGTCGACAACAGGCACATTTTGTATGATACATGTGTTTTGAAATATACTTCAGCTGTATTTTCAGTGCCGTGTCGTTCTCTCAGACTTTCTCTCAGACTGGCAGAAATAATAAGAAGAAGAATAAACGTGGCCTACACTGCATTACTCCAAGTATAAAAAGTTATAATTATTAATAGTATTTCTGTGTCCTATATAAAACTATCGATTTTTTATTTTTTTTTTGGTGTTTTGTTGTTTTGTTGTGTTTTTTTATTTTATTTTGTCAGTTACGGAAGCAACAGGGTTAATGTGATGTGGATCTAAACCCACTTGTAAAATGAGGGAGAAGGGGAGGAGGGATATACTTAAAATTTCATATTTGCGAACTACTAGATCTAGTTTTATGAACAGAATTTCAAAAGCGGGATTTTACCAAGAGGGATTGCCGAGGGGAAAATAGACTTGGATAAAGTGTTTGTTTTCACTTTCAATTGGTTTGGTAGCAAGGTGGCGACCTCAAATATCTTCCTTTCCATTTTCATGGCAATTGAAAAAGCCCTCCGAGAGTATTTTTTGGCGATGCCTTCGAACCAGACAGTCAACAGATTTGACTTTTAAAATTCTGTGAGCGGTTTTGATAATCAAAATCCATCAATTTGGTCTGCCGAGATGCGTTTTTGTTGTTGTTGTTGTTGTTGTTGTTGTTGTTGTTCTTGATGTTGTTGTTGTTGTTGTTGTTGTTGTTGTTGTTGTTGATGTTGTTGTTGTTGTTGTTGTTGTTGTTGTTGTTGTTGTTGTTGTTGTTGTTGTTCTTGTTGTTTGTTACGGGTCTGGTACTGAATGGTAGTGTTACAGAGCGGGTGTTATGAAATTATAGGTGTTACGACTGCATTTAAAATCGAGAGGTATTTATGAATTATTCTTTCGTACCATGCCACATACTAATAACAATCTGAATGAGTTTTATCAACAGACCTGCAGGGCCACAAATTTAATTACCTTATATTCCCTAACAATTTCGTCTAGCTCTTACATACTAAAAAGACAACATCAGCAGCATCAAATGAAAATTCAATAATATGTCACTAGAAGTCTCCTCTAGATTCCTAAAAGATTATATCATTCTGACTCACTAACAATTTAAGTATGAATTATCTATCTCTCAGATATAGTCTGCCTACTATCTATCAAGCAATATTCTCATGTCTCTGGCGACAATGTCATCTCAGCTATTTGTGCCTACCGCTTATAATGGATCAAGCTCGTCAATACAAACTGACGTAGTTAAGTTAGATCTACTCTAGGATGGGCTGGCAATCCCCAGCCTCATCCAGACAAATCAATTCCAATTTACCAATGTGTATGCCAAACATTCATACTAGATCTAGTTGCAAGTTAATATACATCTTTGTCTTGCATTGTTGGGTAGCACTCCTAGCATATGAGGCAATTCTGTCCTACTGGAGAAATTACGTTCAGCTCCTCGTTCATTGTTGAATCATCAACAGACAAACACTTACACTTGGTCCCTGATAAGGAATCAGGGAACAGTAGACAACAGCAGTGGGTATATATCACAATGGAGCATATGGCCTCATTTCAGTGTCTATAATGGACATAGATAATGAAAGTAACAGTCTTCTGATTCTTCTGGCTGAATCACGCCGACGCCTGCACAGATGGAATTTTCTGTATGGGGTAATGAAACATAGGAATGGCTACGCTTATATACTGTGCGGCCAGCTGCAAATTACCGTCCAAATGCCTAGATTTGATTGGTGCATCCATTCGAGCCCAGCTCGCAGTATTAATAGATTCTGCATGGAAGTTGGTCACGGCCTTGTACTAGAAACAGACAAGGTCAAATTAAAATGTCAAAACCATTACTAAAATCTCTAAACCCTCGTGCTTTCTACGTTTTATGTACGAATTTCTGAACGCGACTAAGCGTCTTAAACTATCTCCCCTTATTCACCCCTTCTCTTCCCTTGTAAAAGTTCATCAAAATCACGGGGTCGAGAATTGCACTGTCACTCCTAACTTATCCATTTATTCTATCTTGCCCCACTTTCTTTCCATCTCTAAGAAAAAGTGTTACAAAAACAAACTGTTCACGAGAACAGTTCAAGGACAATTTACGCTGGTTATAATCAACGAGAACGTGAAAAATCGAGTCGTGACCCAGCACGACAATTATAGGATTAACCCTTGACATTGTTCTTGTTCTTGATGTTGTTGTTGTTCTTGATGTTCTTGTTGTTCTTGTTCTTGATGTTGTTGTTGTTCTTGATGTTCTTGTTGTTCTTGTTCTTGATGTTGTTGTTGTTCTTGTTCTTGATGTTGTTGTTGTTCTTGATGTTCTTGTTGTTCTTGTTCTTGATGTTGTTGTTGTTCTTGATGTTCTTGTTGTTCTTGTTCTTGATGTTGTTGTTGTTCTTGATGTTCTTGTTGTTCTTGTTCTTGATGTTGTTGTTGTTCTTGATGTTCTTGTTGTTCTTGTTCTTGATGTTGTTGTTGTTCTTGATGTTCTTGTTGTTCTTGTTCTTGATGTTGTTGTTGATGTTCTTGATGTTGTTGTTCTTGTTCTTGTTCTTGTTCTTGTTCTTGTTCTTGTTCTTGATGTTGTTGTTGTTGTTGTTGTTGTTCATGTTCTTGTTCTTGATGTTGTTGTTGTTGTTGTTGTTGTTGTTGTTGTTGTTATTGTTGTTGTTGTTGTTGTTGTTCTTGTTCTTGTTCTTGATGTTGTTGTTGTTGTTGTTGTTTTGTATGGCAGTTTCTATGACAAATAATAAAACTGTTAAAATCACAATCTTATTTCAGACTATGAATTCAGTATCAGAGCTGGGATATAATTTATTTTCATGGAACTCGTCTGCCTGTAGATTGGCTGGTTAATAATGTAATAATGTATTGTATTGCACAGCTCATTTTATAGTTTATGTTCAAACTAAAAATTGTAATACTCAGATTATATTTGTCTAGACAGCGGTCTTAAACATAGATTAAATGGGTTTTTCCCCCCTTGTTCATCGAGACCGGATTTATTACGAACTAGCTGCCCTGCAAGATGGATCCTGCAAACTCTTTGTATCGATCCCAAACATACGATCTACGTCTAGGTCACATTAATAACATCTCTTGGTTTCGATGCAAAGAATATATTTAATAGAACTTCATTTTACGCCACAATTCTTTGCAGAACACACATTTTTGATGTAGCTGAGTTTCAACCAGGAGTGGATAGAGGGAGACGACGAACGTGGCTAATAAAACGGTAAATGCATAATACAAAAGACTGAATTTTGTCCAACATGGACGTGTTCACACAATTTGTCGTAAAAAAAATTTTGATCACGAAGTTCCGAAGTTTTAGATGCTGACATGTTGACCCTTTTGCTCCACTCCAGTGTACAATGTTCTATAACGATGGTAAAGAAACAAAACAAAATAAAAATGAGGCGGATGAGCACTAAAGTCTTCCGTGACTTCATCCACTAGACAAGAACTTGCTTGGCTGTAAAATAATATTATGTACATGATTATTCAATTGTGTCAAGAATAATCGAGTGGTATTTCGTGTGTCGAGACGTATTTGTCTCTTACCAATCTCAACATCGTATCTATTGTGTTAAATATAAAATGGCGAAACGGGGTAACTGCCAAATAGACAAGAAGTCATCTGTGACAGTTATGTAATGTACGAGGGCATTGTGTATTAGCTGTTCCATGAGACTGAAGGCAATTTCTTGCCCAATACTCTTTGGTCTCGTGACCTATGACGGAGAGGTTCTAATCGTAAATAAACAAAAGAAACTTTCCTAGAACAAAATTCTAATGACACTCAGAAATTGCTGGTATGCAATGTTAGGAACACAGAAAATATAAGGCATGGGATGTAATTGTGCTAATTTTGGCTGAATTTTGGCTGTGTCTACATTTATACTCAGGACCTAAGATTGAAGATTGAAGATGAAAGAGCATTTCTGGCCCTGAATTCTTTTCAATCAGATTGTAGGTCGTGACTCACAGAGAGGCTGGGCTGTGGAGTCAGGAAGAAAGAATTGTATGTACATTTGTTAACTCTGATGGACTAATCGCGTGATAAGTAAATATCAGATGGAAATCCAGACAAATGTACAAAAGACGCACCGTTTCGGTCTCTAGAACCTCTTTCTGACCATTGCACATAAAGAAAAAAAAGAGGAAGGAAAGAATATAAATAAACACTTCGATAAATCATTGAATGAATGAATTACGTTTGAGATGGTAACTAGTATGGACGGAACCATAATTTCCGTGTAGGTGCACATGTCTGTAGTCAACTAAACTTATAACCTGGTGTCAGAAATGGGGAGCGAGGAAAATAGTTTGTGCCGGTCCAGGACCTACTCCATGGCAGGCTTCTTTGTGTCTGAATCTGAGGCCTCCATTTTCTTCGACAGCGCCTGACCAAATGTGACGAAAATAGATGGTATCTAATAATGCTAAGCCCGATGCTATTTTACTTGTAAATCTGTAGTTGTTTGTGGCCTGAAAGAACTGATGATGAAATGTGGGTAAACAATTCATTCCATCTATAGCAATGGTATTTTCAAATTCAGCAGAATAGGATTAATTTCATAAGGAGACTTTTGCCAGAGGTGCACACCAGCCACCCGATCGGGTGGAAATATAGCAGAAAACAGAATGATGACATGGAAATTATTTTTTTTTTACAAGCCCTACGTCAGCAACAAGGAACACAAAAGTACAATAAATTCTGAAAGGTATAATGATCTAATCCAACAAACGTTCGGCCATTGGGACATTCGAAAAATGTTGAAAATAAAAATAAATGAAGAAAAAGAGAAAGAAAAAAAAAACTGAAATGCAAAAAAGAAAAAAAAAGATAAAGATTGTGAAGCATCTGTAAAAACTTCTTAGCTTCGTATTGCCACATTATTCCCATAGGAAGAGATGTGGAGCGCCCTGGCCACTCATCAACTTTCCTGCGGCTTTTTGGAAGATATAATGTTCCATTGTCATTGATATTGATTGTTGCGTAATGCGAATGATCCTAGTGATCCATGGAGAAGGGCAGTTTTTACCACTGTAGTTCTGGGGTCCGTTTACGACCCTGTTTCTGACGAACAAAGCGCAGATTCACAAAACAGTGGTTTGACATGTTGGAAAAATCTTGCATTCTTAAGGAGTTCTTTTCAAATCATGAGGAGGGCCGGGGGAATTGCTGAATGTCCATCTTTCTCGACGATGACCAAAAATTCCTGCAAGTACCAGATCAACTTTTTTCTGACAACATGACGTACTGTATTTTTTCGTGGCACTTTTTTTTTTATGACAAGACAATGTCCTTAACCAGCAACCCTACTTCAATCTGGCATAGATTTCTGTAGGGTTGGTAGAATTACCGGACGGGGGGGGGGGGGGGAGGGGGATTCCCTATATCAAACCGACGTCAGTGCAATGTCAGAACCAGTGAATCCACTTGGGAACGACGTCATTTCTATGAGCAAACTTGACGTCAGTCCTATACGTTGGATTTGCGTAGGGTTGTTTGTTAGATATTTATTTCTTACTCTAGCTTGAAGAAGGCATGACCAGTGTGATCAACTTTTTTCAGACAATAGGACATAATGGATTTTGTCCTGGAACTTCATTTCTAACAATTAGAAAGACAATATCATTATTCTCTAGTCCATTTTAAGAGGAAGATCACTAGTTTTTTCAGATTTTCTGACATAATGGATTTTGTCGTGGATGGAACTTCATTTCTTTTAGCAAGACGATATCGTTATTTCCTAGTCTAGTTTTAGAGGACAATAGAGAGAGAGATTGCATTCCTGTATTGATAATCCTTGCTGTGTTCATTGTACGTGATGTATGGATCGCGTGATGCCCGTCCGCCTGGCTCTCCGCTCTCCCTGGGGTTCTATGCCCTGATGATGGATCTTCCAGTCTAGTGTTATATCAAAGGGTTTTATCATTATCATTATTATTATGATCATTATAAGAAGATACTGTATGCCCTGGAAGCAAAATAAATGAAAAATATTGTAGGGAAATATGAAATGTTATATTGACTTAAGCTGTCGAGACGTAATTTTCTCAGTTATTGATTAGGGGTTGTTTCTCTGTCTCCAACTTTGTTGATCATCAGTTCCTTGTGTTTCGTGTTATTTATTATTTTATTGTTGGCTTTTTTAGTTTTTCATGAAGCGTCACTGTTTTATATATTTTTTTTTTCCTCTTCGGAGATTCGTAAGATGAACCTTGTAGAGAGAGCTTTTGTAATTCTGTGTGTGAGGGTGTGTAAGTATTTGTGCGTGTGTGCGTGTGTGTAGGTGTGCGATTGTGCATGTCTGTGTGTGTGAGTGGTTTGTGTGTGTGTGGGGGGGGGGTGAGTGCACGCATACGTGAGTCCGTGCGTGTGTTTGTGTTGTTCTTGTTTTGTTTTGTTTTTTAAGTCACACAAGGGAAGGAAATGTTGAAGGTTGGGGCAGATAATGCATGTAGATGCAAACATTTTGCACACTTACGAGAAAACAATGTATCACTCGTACTCGGGTTGTCAGTCTGCCTCACGATTGAATCCTTAAAGGCCATTTGTATACAGAAGTTAACATTGTTTTATGGTGTTTCTGTCTTTCTTTTGTTCTTTGCTAATGTTATCGTTGGAGGCATCGAATGCCTTAGCTGTTGCTGTTGGTCTGTGCTTGTCTCCGTCGCTGTTGTCGTGATGAAGATGTTGATGAAAGTGACATTTTTTTGTCTTGTCTTGTCAAAATAAAGTCGTGTTACTTCTTCTTCTTCCGCATTCTTCGTGTCAGACTGTTTATATCAGACCGGCAGCCTTTATGAAGGACGCTGTGCTTCTGAGTTCCTCTGCTGTCCCATATTATAGCTCAGTGTGTAGTACTGCACCTCGGGGCCAGCTGTCTTCCCTCTGTTGTCTGTAAGCCTTGACCATCGATTATGAAATGGCTGAGTTGATGTGACGGATCAAAAGACATTCATGTTATTTGATAATATCTTTCTCGAGTTGTAGCAAAATAGAGCCATATTTTGTCAGATGTTTTAAAGAAATAGAATTTCAACTTCATGTTCGTTATCTCCTTGTGTGAGTTTGAGTTCAGAGATAGCACTTGGACACGGCAACGGTCTCATTGTGCTAGGAAGCAGCAGGACAGAAGGTGGGAGAATAATGGGACCGACGGAGACCCTCCCCGAATCACCCTCCAACCACCTGCTATTTGCTTGTAAGCCCTGATATAGAGTCACCACTGTATACCAAAGTCATTCCATGTTTCCAAAATCCACAATCAATAAACTATTCTGTTACAATACGAAAACTAGTCTCTGTCTCTTTGTTATGTCTACACATAGAAAATGGTACAGAATTTTATTTCAGTTAATAACTCCAAATTGAAAGTTAGCATTGGATCTGTCTGTACGCTATTCTGAGTGGTGCTAGAAAGACACATCTAACGAGTGATTTAACGCTAATTTTCTGTGTAATCACCGAGAACGAAATGAAACGGGAACAGAGATCTGTTATCACCGGCCACCAAGTGTCCCATTCCATCGCCCCGGTTGTTTCTATTATCGTGTCAGTGTTTGGGTGAAAAATGTGACTTTCTGTGCGGGACCAATCGTAAAATGTCCGGAAAATGACCGAATTCCCGACAGTTTATGGCTGTGCCCCAACGATGAACGCTGACATTTCAGCTGGGCATCTTTTGTTTCGTTTCACCATTTCCTGTCCAAATTTCACTGACGTGTTTGTGCATTGGTGCGCAATGTTAAACATTCCCGATGGTTAAATCTAACAGGGTGGAACATTGCTCAGACTATAAATCCAGGGAAAGGGCACTGTGCCACTTTATGGGTTTAGATCTTTAACTGGGCTTGAAGAAATGAGTTGTATACATTGGTGCTTTTGGATTAAAACTCGGGCATTTCGAAAACCATTCTGCAGCTCACAACTAAAAAGAGAAACCAAGAGACATTTGTAAGACTACAGGTTTAATACCTTAGTGTAATGTCGAAAGCTGACCACTGAAAATTGAAGGACCACCTCATTGGAAATCTCTTATACCTCGATCATAAAGGAAGTTTGTCGTTTAATAATACTCGTATTAGAACCTCACACTCTGTTATATTGTTGGACAGAGCCCAGCTCCGCTTGCCTTGTGTGTAGGACGAGGTGGTTACAACGTTGATTTTGTTGTTGATGATGATGGTGATTGTTGTTGTTGTTGTTGTTGTTGTTGTTGTGGCCGAGACTGATTTTGTTGTTGTTAATGTTTTGCTCTTTTATTTTTTTTTTTTGTGGCTGGTATCTTTAGTTTTTTTTTATCAGCAACACAATCGCCTCATCATCATCACCACTACATTTACGTGTGTAAATAATAATTATTCCAAGGCTATGAGTATAGTGTGAGATTTGGCAGCCAGTATGTCAGTGTCAAAGAGCGAGGAAGAAACTGACAGAGAGAGAGAGAGAGAGAGAGAGAAAGAGAGAGAGAAGGGGTGAGGGTGGGGAGAGGACCGGACGGGGGTAGAGGGATATAGGTATAGAAAGATAGATAGATAGATAGATAGATAGATAGATAGATAGATAGATAGACAGATAGATAGGTAGATAGGTAGATAGGTAGATAGGTAGAAAGGTAGATAGATAGATAGATAGATAGATAGATAGATAGATAGATAGATAGATAGATAGATAGATAGATAGATAGATAGATAGATAGATAGATAGATAGATAGATAGATAGATAGATAGATAGATAGATAGATAGATAGATGCAAGAACAGATAGGCGGGCGGACGGAGGAACAGAGGGAGAGAAAAACGAAGGCTTTCACAACCCCGGAGAGCCCGAGATAACAACATTGGATACTTGGCTTGTACTTAGGGAAACGTCAAGTACGTAAACTAAACGTCTAGTTGCGTGTGACTCTCGAGCTAAGTTTAAATGCTCATTACCCAGATCAAATTACGACGGCTGTACCTAAACAAGGCCAAACAATAGCTATAATGATGTGAGTGTTTTCCCCTAAACAAGGAAAAGCAGAAGTCCCTGGCGTGATTTCCCCCTAGGGCGTTCTGAATTAGGGCCTCATTATGGCGGTCTGCAGCCAGCACTAGCAGACGGCGGGACTGAGCGCCATTGATCACAGCACTCGAGTACTCATAATATCCGTTCTTTAATGTCAATCCCGATTCTTTTCCACCTCACTTTACCCCCCCCCCCCCCCAATTCCCGCTAACATAATTCCTAGCCCTACCATTAGGCTAGACCCATACCGACATCAGACCCGGCGGTCAGACCAGACCCGACGATTTTTTGCCGGCTGCGCCGCCCACACAGCCACCGGAACCCGACGGTCAGACAAGCTAGGCTGTGCTTAAAAATATGTGTTCCAAGTTGGAGAGAGAGAGAGAGAGGGACGGGAGGGGGGGGGGGGAGAAAGATGGAGGGAGGGACACAGAGAGAGAGATACAAAGAGAAAGACAGAGAGAGAGAGAGAAGAGAGAGAGAGAGAGAGAGAGAGAGAGAGAGAGGGAGATCATTTACAGTACATTCATTGTTTGGAGTGTTATCTGTTGAGGTGGGCCGGGTAATAAAATACACACAAGTTGGTTATGGGAAGGGGGCTGGAAAAAGGGATCGGAAGAGGGTATGTGGCAATGGCAGAGGGTACAGTGAAATCAACTAGAATGAATAAATCTAGTTCTAGTTCTAGACCTCTTCATGTACATGTACTTGAATAAAATAAAAGATGTGGGCATTGAAATGCTTTTAAGTACACTGTATGTCTCATTTTTATATCATATCTCCATACAACCAACAAAATTAATCATCATCATCATCACCATACCAACAACAACAACAACAGCAACAACAAGAACAACGATGACAACGACGACAATAAAAAAAAAAGGCAAAAATGATATAGCTTACCCTCAGATTTCATCTCATTAGCAATAGATTCCCATTGCTTTTGTATGTAGTCTCTGTTGTGAGAGAGGAAAAGACCCCTATAATTATCTCCCCTTTCGCCCGACGGTCGGTGTGGAATGAACCCCTTCATTCCTAAACGGTCTGATCCGGGACGTCGGGTTTCGGTGTGGGCCGATCGCCAGTTTTTATTACCCGTGATTACTATTCAACCGGTGCACATTCTTTTGCACCGGAAGACGGTCTGGTCTGACCGTCGGGTCTGATCTCGGTGTGGGTCTACCCTTAGTGTATTTTGCAAAGGTTTGGCCTTGGCAAAGTGATAAGAGGCATGGCTGCTGTTTTTGCCTTTGCAAAGCAAGATTAAATTGCCAAGTAGTACGTGGACATCGACAACTTCTATAAGAAACGCGAGTATCTCTATTTTAATATTTTACTGCCTTGCAATTTGCGAGAATCTACAAGAAGGTATACTCACACCAAAAAAATACACTTGGTATAATTATGAATATGCCACACGTGCATACAGACACACATACACTGACGTAATTAGCGAGGTGCACACGGGCATGCTTTCACAGAAGGGTACAAGCACTCTCGCAGAATCAATTGTTTGAATTATCTCAAAAATTTAATTTCACATGCTTACATTTCTAGTGCATTTTTGCCATTACGAAGCGGGCAACGACCATTAACGAGCATGCAATTTTTTATTTTTTTTTAACGGTTATTAATTTCTCCATGCTTTTTCTTTTTTTTTTTTTATCTTTGATTGGTGCACTGAATACACGCTTAAAGAGAAAGTCAAACTGTACCTTGGTGTCTCGGATGGTGAATATTGAGTGCCTGCTGCTTAAAATAGAGGTATGAAGGGTGGGAAACATACGTGGGGGGCGATCTGGGGGCGAGACGGAAAGGGAGTCGGGGAGAGGGGATGAGAAATAGCAGCCTGGAATTACCTCTTTTCTGTTCGAAGGGAATAGATTGGGTATATTATATAGAGATGAGGGAATGTTATTAAGAAAGTATAGAGGTGTGGGGGAGGGGGGGAGAGAGAGAGAGACAGATAGAGAGAGAAAGGGAGAGAGAGACAGAGACAGAGAGAGAAAGGGAGAGAGAGAAAGAGAGAGAGAGAGAGAGATTTTTTGCCACTCTTGGTGTTTGTATAATCGAAGAGGAGACACAGAATACATCAAACTAGCATTGTGTATTTAAATAGTTTTTTGGAATTGCGATTACAAGTAGTCGACTTCAAATTTGGCTGGGCAGATTTATCGACTGTGAACGCGCTTTCATCGCTCTATAGATAATTTCTGATCTCTGGTAATGAAAGACTCGGCCACTCTCAGACAGACAAATGACAGAGGTCAAACATTGACGGGCACTCTCTGTGTGTCTACAGACTGTGTGACTAAAGAAGACAGAGGTGGGTGCGGGGGGGGGGGGGGGAGAGAGGAGAGAAAGAATCAAGAATTCCTTATGGAAGGAAACAAATCGCCACCTTAGCTTTTGGTTGTTCCAACTCCACTTTTTGCACAACTGAGACATTCGACGTTAAACGTTTGTGGCTTTTGTTATTATGATAAGGAGTTAGAACAAATCGAAAAGTGAAACAGCTTGACAAGTGCCACACCGCATTTTAAACAAGTGTCAAAGTGTGTATTTGTTACATTTCTTCTACATACTGAAAGATTTCCAGTTTTTTTTTTCAGAAAATGGAGATAGGATGAACATGAATGAAGGTAGCGAAATGGCCTGCCCTAACAAAACAGTGTAACTCTCGAACGTGAGCTCTGTTTTGTTTTGTTTTGTTTTTGTGTTCACAGTCACATCTTTGTGTGGTGCTTGTATTTGGATGACAGATTCTTTGTTTGCGTGTTAATGTGTAAATAGAGCCGCCGGTTGAAAGGAGAAAACAATGGGGTATAATGTGAGTGTTGAAATCGGAAGAAAAAGATGGAAGTCTGGAGTTTGGGCACAGACAATGATGGGGAAAATGGGAGGAGTGAGGGCATCGTGACCGCTTGCAAAATAAAGGGAAGGAATGGGAGGAAATACTTTACAGAAACATCCTAGTGGAAAAAACTAGACAAGGAGGGAGAGAGAGACATAGGGAGGGAGACAGATAGAGTGACAGACAGAGAGAAAAACAGAAAGAGAGAGAGACAGTTTGAGCTCTGAGGTTGAGTTTGGAAAAAGCATGTCAACACGATATTGGTCACACTGTGCTAGAAAAAAGCCAGATGATAGACAGAATATTAAAGAAAGGTAGAGAAAGACAGAAACAGAGTGCAAGTCAGCAAACAGTGACAGTAAGAAACAGGGCAGAAATGCAAGTGAATGACTCACGAAAAATGCTGACAAAATCATAAAAGATAAGATAGCCAGAACAAGAATTCAAGCTGATATCAGGATATAAGATAGAAAAACTAGGCAGGCAGAAAAGGAAGACATTTAGGAAAGGAAACCAAATATGGGATGTCAAAATGGCGCCAAAATTGACAGTCTGGAAACCCTATATTAAAGTTTGTCCTGGGAAAAGCAGAGAAGAGTGAGGAGGAAGGGGAGATGCGTTAACTCTGTGAACAAAACGACAAATCCTCTCAGACTTGAACGAGTTTGAACTATACTTTAAAAAGAAAAAAAAAAAGGCCAGAGAGCTAAATTACAGAACATAGATGGGATGTTGTCTCGTGAACCGAGTTATTAAGTTGATTGTTGCTGCCCGCGTTAGGCTGGAAGTCCATTATTTATAGCCGACACCGGAACGAAGCTGACACGGCACCGAGACGAAACAAATCGCGGGAACGCCAATGCTACTTTCTGAATCCTTTGACACGAAAAGACACCGAAACAATACCGACACTTAAGAAAAAAATAATAATAAACTGATACCACCTCGTATTTCGTTTCAGTGTCTTGGCGGTATTGGAAATGTGGATTTTCAGCTTTAGATAAACAGATGAGCTCTTGATGAAAAGGAACTCATCTCTTGTCAAGAGGTGGCGTTGTCTTGTTCAATAAGGCATTCTTCTGGTCGTTGCTGCTCTTGTTTTCCTGTAATATTTGATTGCCTTAACCTGCTCATGTTGATATAATTATTTCTGTTTTGTCTTTTTTTTTTTCTTCTAAATTTCAGGTCGTTTTCCTGCCCTTTTGTTGTTTCCTTTAACTGTTGTTTATTCTGCTGACGGCTGTAGTTGTAGGTGTTGTCGTGCACTTATGATTTACTTAATGCGTTCGCTTCCATATTATTTTGTTGTCTGCCTTTCATTTTTCCTTCTGATTTTGAATGTGTTTGCCTGCCCTTCTTTCTCTCAAATGTATTGCGTTTTCCTACTATATTGCCGTTATTGTTATTTTAGTCGCTTTTCTATGTATTTTATTATTTAATTTATTACATGCGTTCTGATTTCTTTTTGACGAATACTTTTTTCTTCTGGTTTTCATCATTTTCCTCTCCGTCAATCCTATCGACATCTTGTTTTCTTTTTACTACTGTTGTAGTTGCTGTTGCTATTGTTATTAGTATTGTTGTTGTCATCTTCATCGTGCACTGTATCACCTAGCCTAGTCATATCCGCATTATTATTATTTCTCTTCTTTTCCTCATCCTGATTTTCACTGTGTTCATCTGTCCTTTCTGTCTATCTCACCCTGCTTACTCATATCTGTTATTGCTGCTGCTGTTAAAAATTTAAAAAAATAAAAAGTTTTCCCAACCAATTCCGCAGTCTGAACGGATTAAACGATTCTGTCATGCTGAAATGATTTTTTCTCTCGTATCTCATCTCTTATTTCCTAAGCACAAAATCCGCGGCCGTTCCAGTCTCCCACCTCCAGTCTTATCTTGCAATCCTCCATCGCGCAGTCTATGTATTAAAAAATCTGGAGTATAATGCATATCTCGTGTAGCCGCTAATCCCTATGTAAAACTGTCTCTATCTCAGGCGTCACGCAGTGAATCCAGCTAGGCTGACGCCTGACGTGCAATGATAAAGTCTTAGCGTCACACTCGCACGAGCTGATTCTCATGTCCGAGACGAGAACAAGTGAGAAAAGGGGATTCAGATAATGGCATTTATTCATTAAGCCACACCAGATCTATAACATTTTCTGTTTCTGTTGTTGTTTTCTTTACTTGGCTGATCACGTGTGTCTGATCTCTCACCAGCATCTCGCAAAGGTTTTCAAACTGCAGAAAGAACAGCTTCCTTTTTGCACGTGATCGAAGATGTAATACAGAAGTAACTTTGATTGTTCCTATTTCTATTTAGATAATTGTTGTAACGGGTGCATTACTGTTACTCTTGCTGTTGTTGGTCCCTTGACTGAGGCGCGGTTGGTTGGTGGTAGGTCTCCTTCTGTCCTATTGGATTGGTCTGTTATTATTCTGTCTTTCATCTTGCTTTTGCATAGCACAATGTCACCGTTATCCCGTCGACGTGCTTACCCCAAACTCAAACTCAAACCCTTGACCGGGGGTGGTTATGGGGACGCTGTACTGATGTATACGCCAACTGTTTCCATCTGTGTCGGTCCTGTGCCAATGCTTCGGTTTTAGTGTAGCTTTTTTGGGAGGATCCATTTAGTGACGTTGTCTGCCCTTATCTTCCTCTATCTCTCTCTTGTTCTGCTGCCCTGGACCGTGCCTTGCGAAATGGTTTTTGAAATGCCATCGGCTCTTGTGACATGGCAGGACCGATTCAGTTTTATCTTTTTGTTGACTATTGCAAGGAAGTTATCGTAGAGGTCTGTGGCTTGTCTGATAATGTTGCACAATTGTTCATTATTTTGATGTATGGTCCAGATAAGAGATGCCGAAGATAATTCTGCATCTCATTTCAACAGTTTGTATTCTTCTCTGCAGATCTGCAGTGAAAGTTCAGGGCTCACACGCATAATTTATCCATATTATATCAAATTGGATTTACTTTTTCAATGGAAGAATTAGCTCATTTCCAGGTTTGCGGTCACCTTTATATCAACTATTGATTTGATGTTAAATTTCTAAGTGCCCGTATAACAACCAAGCATGCATCTCAGAGTTCTCCTGGTATGTTTTTCTATTCTTATTTTGTACTTGGAATTTGTAAAAAATAAGGGGCTCTCACTGTCTCTGTGTGATGTAGACTTTGTATCTGGATGTATTATAACAAACATAATTAGTACCTGGCTGTGCCCGCGATGAACAACGTACTTCCGGTCTCCTCACTTCCCCCGTCTGTCTGTCTGTCTGTCTGTCTGTCTCTCTCTCTCTCTCTCTGTCTCTCTCTCTCTCTCTCTCTCTCTCTCTCTCTTTCTCTCTCTCTCTCTCTCTCCACATTCTTATTGCCTTTCACCTTGTCCTCTTTCTCTCTCGTTCACTCGATCCTTTGCGGGGAAACAGCACTAGATTGAAAGTGTGTCAAATACAGTCACCCATGTGTATTAGTGCATTGCACTCCCTGGTCCTATTGTCTGGTGAAAGTGCACCGAATTGAACGCTCTTGAAAGGCCAGCAAATTTTAAAAGCTTTCGGTCAACTAATTTAGAGGGAAACAAGCATTAAAAACAAACGGTTGAACAAAGGCACAGGCAGGCTGTTTGCAATCAAAAGTCTACCCAAACACCGACCGGTTAAACAGACCAAAGTTGGGCCAAATTTGTTGTGTTTTTGATTTGGCGGCCCCGGGCAAAAACTCACAAATATTTGAGAGACAATGAAATGAGAGAACGGAGCTAAATAATTATACAAATTTAGTATATTTAGTCTGTCAATATATCATTGTGTTTAGTGTGAAGCGAAAGCCTTTTTCTTGCACTATTCGAACAACAAATGTAAATAATTGCTCAAAGACCTCCTGATGCCGAGTGATCTATATTGAAATGGGTCACTGGATGTCCGGTATTCTATACTTAAAACACTTAGATTTATCAAAAAAATATGTGTGCATTTGTCATGAACCCTTATTCTTTTGCATTCATTTGACTATTTTAAATTAGCGTTGTAAGTGTCAGAATTATTTTCTGGGGCAGGGCGTCTTGTAGAAGGAAGTCGAAATCTACAAGTTAATTTGACAGATTTTCATCACATTTATAAGATTTGAACTTACAGATAGACATTATTTCTTTTACAATACAGGGCTTTTCCCATTAGATTTCAGTTAAACATTTATTTTATTTTATTTGTAAAAGTCCAAAGTAAGATAACGAAGGAATTGTGAAAGGGGCAGTTCAAACCCAGAATCAAACGCAAATATTAGAATATCTTTTAAAGGGCAATCTAGTTCTGGGCAGCAAAGGACTAACCATGCCCATTTCAAATTTCGACAATGCAAAAATTTATAACGCTTTCACATTTTTACTGACCCCTCAGACTCAAACAATAGCAGTCTCCTTTAGGCCAGCCAAATCAGTTATGTCAGCCGATGACCCAAATGTTTACCAGTATGTCCGGTAGCGTCCAGCGCTAAACAGGGCCGCCACTGGACAATGTAGGTCACATCTCAAGAGAAAAGCTCAGAGGAAATGGACAGACGGCACTTGCCAGGTTGTTTTCTCAATTGCTATTCCCCAAACAGTTCTCAAATTTGATTTTTTCAAACTATGACTCATCGAAATTTAAAATACTGTCTCTTGAAGATCATCTTTGCTCGCTGTCCAGCTTCATCGCGCATTTGGGAATGCATTACTATTCAGAAGAACATTCGTTCTGCTTGCTAAAATGTCGACAGAAATTAAGAAAGAGAAAAGTATAAAGCAGTAGTTCACACAACCCCACATTTGAAACAAATAACA
This sequence comes from Onchidella celtica, assembly GCA_963931925.1. NCBI lineage: Eukaryota > Metazoa > Mollusca > Gastropoda > Systellommatophora > Onchidiidae > Onchidella > Onchidella celtica. Next base: position 29,349,793 of record OZ007570.1, read on the forward strand.
TGAAGATTTTACAATAAAGCATGAAACTGAAAGAGACCAACCAATCGGTATTGACTGTTAGGTGTGTTTTTTTTTTTGTTGTTTTTAGCTGGGGCTTTACAAAATACCCCCCCTCTCTCTCTCTCTCTCTCTCTCTCTCTCTCTCTCTCTCTCTCTCTCTCTCTCTCTCTCTCTCTCTCTCTCTCTCTGTCTCTCTCTCTCCCTCGCTTTTTCTCGCTTCCTCTCTTTTTCTTTCTCTCTCTGTTTCTTTCGTTCTCTCACTCTTTTCTGCACAAACTTGACTTTCTGCCTGGCCCTGGTACGACCCCGCTACTAGGAGCTGAGTTCGAGTTTCTCTATCCTGTATGTTCCTGTACTACTATCCAGTATTCTGACCATGCTCATTGATGCGATGACACTGATTTGCACCATTTCTATTGCATCACGAGCCTAGAGTGAGCATCAGGTTACCTCAAGATGTGCTCACGTCCCATTGACTCACCCACTTGGTCCTCACAATACCCGGTAGTTTGGGCTAATTTTTCCTTTCCCGCCTCATGCCAAGAACTGTCTCCTTGCTTCGTCTTCCGCTAATTCACTTATCAGCCAACCGAAATCGCGTTACAGTTTTTGTAAGAGCCTCGCTTTGAACAGCTATTCACGTGCCAACATGGCGGATTAGAGGGACATAACTCACGCTATTTAAACACGGAATTGGCTCCGACGTGTTGTGCATAATATCAATATATGCTGAAACGCTGGATTTGAATTCTTTTTTCCCCCTCTTTTCTCATTTCCATATTCCCATGTGTGTCTTCGTGCGCTTTCTTTTCCTCAAGACAGCGTGCAATAACTTCTTTCAAATGCTGTTGAGGCAAAGGGTTTGATAACCCGTGATGAAGAGGGCTCTACACTATCGTTGGCGATTTCCAAGCGGCTTGATCGAGGATATTAGCAAAGCTAATGGTGTTTTCATGTCGAGCAGCATACTTCGGTGGGTTTTTTCCCCACCTCTTTTTTACAAGTTTGAGAGCCATGTCGAGAAGACAGAACAAATTGGCTGTTTCATGTGGTGACCTGACTATCCTTTCACTTCCTACTTAGTTTCTGACCAAAAAACTCTCTCTTTCACTTCAGTTTCTTGTCAAGGTTGGACTCGAGCCAGAGAGATTTTTAAAAAAAAGGGTAAGAATGGCAACTGAAGAGGAGTTTGGACATGGGAATGGAGAAAAGAGAGAAGTGGCAAGAAAAAACAGGAAAGATGGCAGCAGGTTAATGGCCTTTCTAAGTATATCCAAGTAAAAAGCCAAACGCATTTTTTTTATGAACATATGTCATATTGATTGAGTGACAGGTATTTTCATGGCCAGAAAGTTGCATTTTTAAGCTATCCAATTGCTAAAGCATTTTTCTTGCGTGTTTTTTTTATTTTTATTTTAAACAACCTAAAAGAAACCAAAAGAAAATCCCTTGGGAAAAGGAGACTACAAGAGCTCTTCGAGCTAGTGTTTCGGCTCTTGACTTCATTACATTCTATGTGGGTCAGACCACGCCCAGGGTATTGGCTGGGCTCTTTTCCTGCAGTCTTTGGGTGGTGGTCGCATTCGAGTTAACAAAACGTGCAAGACTTATCTGTAAAGTGAAGCATGTTTTGGGATTTTGACGAAGGAAACAATATAAAACGCAGGTAAATATGAGATTGCGCATTGCCCATCGCGCCCACTGCTCGGTATTTAGGGACATGCCACCTGTACACAACTGGACGACGCTCCAGTGAGAAATCTTCATTTTAATATGCATGAACCATTGCGCAATGTGGCACATTTAATTTCACGTAGCACTCTTCAAGACGGTGGCAGTTCTTGGGATTTATTTCTGTTGACTCTGACGATTGGAGACAGATTTTCGACCTGTTGCCCCCAGGGCTAAACGTGACGAAAAGGGTTGAGAACCTTCGAAGTAAAGGATCCTGTATGCGAGATCTGAGGGCAAGGGGCAGACTCCTTCTACAGGCTAAGGTGTGAGCCGAAACAATAGACACTTGAAATAACAAGTCAGAGGAGTAGATGGTGGGGGTGGAAAGGGTCTGGTCAAAATCTTACTGTAAACAACGGGGTTTGACCTTTGATCTGTGGCCCCCTGGGGTTCATAAGGTGCACAACGCATCGGGTTTCCATCTGTTTGGACAGTGAGCGAGAGCTGACCTTCTGGGGAAAGCGAGATAGATTGAAGACCTGTCAAAGAAAATATAGAGAAGAAAATGCTTGCAGCTGTTCGTGCTTTGGTACCAGAGAGACGGAGAGAAGGTGGACTTCAAAGGAAGGGGATTAGAGGAGAAACTTGAGGGGTGTAAGATACGGAGATTCAGAGCTCGAGAGAGAAAGAGACAGTGGGCAGGATATCATGGTGAAAATGACGCGAGGAGAAAGTTTTTGCTTTTTTTTAGTAGATCCTCTGAAAAGTAGGTTTGGATCATGTTGTATGGCTAATGCTGTTGTCCCTGTCGTTAGTTGGTTGTTGTTGTTGTTGTTTTTGTTATTTCTGTTGTTGTTCCTGGGATTGAGGAAAAGATGATATGGAGAAGAATTTATTTTTTGGGGATTATTTATATTGCACCATCGTTGTTATGAGCGTCGTTTTGCTACTGCTGTTGTTGTGCTGAGGATGATGACAAATGATGACGCTGATGCTGAAGATGATGATGATAAACGGCGGACTGCTGATGCTGGTTGCTCTGTGCGTTTTATCCTTACGTATTATGTGCCAGACTTTCTACAGGCTTTTCGAGAGCCTACCTTTGTCTGTCTATAGTTAAATCTTTGTTGATGGAGACGAAGAGCGAGCTAGTAGGTAAATGGTGTACCTTGCAGGAAGGTCCACGGTGAAAGGGTCCATTGTACCTTGTAACTTAGACAGGATGAAATATTAATGAAGAATATTGTCTCTATAGAGAACTTTGAATGAAATGTCCCTGAGCAAATTGATTGTTAATTGTGATTGGCTTGGTATCAGATGTTTTGAGAGTACTTTCTTTGTGTCTCTATGCTTTTCATCCTTTCTTTCTATCTTCTTCTTTCTTCACGGAGAGAAGTATCTTTCGTTCCCGCCGGTTTAACTCCTAAAAGAAACAAAAGTTTCACTTATGTGGAGCTTTTAGCTGTGACTTGATGGTCTGGCCGTGATGATGTGGATGGTGTTGGTGGCAGTAACAACTATGATAGTGGTAATGATTGATTTTTTTCTCTTTTGTTGAGGTTGTTGATAGTAGTGGTGACTGGGTTTGTTTGCTTTGTCGTTGTTGTGGGTGTTGTTGTTGCTGCTGTTGTTGTGTTGCTGTTGGTGGTGGTGGCGGTGGTATTATTGCTGTTGTTGTTGTTGCTGTTGGTGGTGGCGGCGGTGGTATTATTGCTGTTGGTGGTGGCGGCGGTGGTATTATTGCTGTTTTTGTTGTTGCTGCTATTGCTGTTGTTGTTGTGTTGCTGTTGGTGGTGGCGGCGGTGGTATTATTGCTGTTGTTGTGTTGCTGTTGGTGGTGGCTACGGTGGTATTATTGATGTTGTTGTTGCTGCTGTTGCTGTTGTTATTGTTGTTGTTGTTGTTGCTACATTTGGTGACTGGTGAGATGAAGCTTAATTAAATTTCTCCCTTTTGACTCCTTTGTTCTGGTAGGTAATATTGGAAGTGCTGCTGTAGTGCTGAGATGGTCAGTGTCGCTTGCTTCAAAACTATTTCAACCAAGCACTAAGGTAAAACCATACATAAGTAGCTGGCAAGTAGGGATATAATCTGCCATTGTTTGCGACCTATTTTCTTTCCTCCGGTCCAGCTCCCTCTCTTCATCCCTCCTTAATGCAGTCAATTCCCTCCTCCTTCAACCCTTTCAGCGTGAGCACTCATCAGTCAAGCCAGCCTGCCTCTCTGTCTCCACGACCTTGTAACTAAAAGCCATTGCTAATCACTCCGCCTTGCCCTGCCCCTCCCATCAACACGACATTTGTCTTTATCGCTGTCTCTTTAAACCCATCATACATCTCCCCGTTGTGTCCACCCGTTTGGTCAACTCCTCGATTTCATCTCCATAATTGGAGAGCCGTCCGGCCTTCTTTAAACATAAATCTCCCTCGTGCTTTCCTCGGGAGAATCATTTTCACTATGGAAACTCCCGTAAGTCAGCCTCTTTTTCAATTCATTTTTCTTCACCGGGTCCTCCTATCCTCCTCCCTCTACGATCAACGAGTGCAAATCTAAAGTAATAAATTTCCTAACGTTTGGTTTGCTTAATCTCCTCCCGGTAACCACGTTACAACTAATTAGTAAGTCGAATTGTCAGCTCCCTCCCCCTACTTTTCTCTCTTTCTCTCTGTCTTTTTCTGGTCTGGCCTGACATGACCCTGTATAGAAAAGCCTGCCCGTAGATTTCCATTTAGCGTTCTGTCTCCAATGGGATTAGTTTAGCGTAGACGGTCAGCACTACCAGGGGAATTGGACCATTTCCCATAGATCTACCCCCCGGTCAAGGGTCCGACTGATCGAATTTCCATCTCCTCGACGGAGAATCGCCATAGATTGGTCTGCCTTCCCCAAGCTTGTCTAATTTCGCAGCCGCCCCCAGAATGGTAGCTAACTGGTAAGATTTGTAGCCTACTGAGATGAATAGCAAATATTATCCTCCTTTTTGTGACTTTTCAGGCCAGGGCTGTGAATGTAGTTGCCGCCCTTGTGACCTGTCCAGAATATCAAGATAAGCTTGGAAATATCCCAGATTTTTTTTCCCTCTTCCATATCCCATGCAACTGACGTGACATTATCTCTCCTGCATTTCTTTCGAGATCCTGTATCTGGAAAATGTGGCAAGCCGCGAAAGATATATAAAGATTTTAGACACTTTTCCCGAAAACAGAGGATAGCTGCATGTAAGAAAACCTTGAATAAAAACGGCTTGGAAATTTTTCGAGATCTTGGAGAAATCGGAATGAAATGTGACAAGGGTCACGGCAAGCCTGAGGGATTTCACACCGGATATTTTTGTTCCATTACGGACAGACACGGACTGGAAATTTTTTGTAACATTTCCGTTGAGATCCGTTTGTTTACGTGTTTTCAGGCCTGTTATTTATCTTTCTTGGCTTTTTCAGACTACAGGAAGTGCAGTGTGGGCCAATGACCTCCTCTCTCTCTCTCTCTCTCTCTCTCTCTCTCTCTCTCTCTCTCTCTCTCTCTCTCTCTCTCTCTCTCTCTCTCTCTCTCTCTCTCTCTCTCTCTCTCAGGCTGTCTGGCTATAATTGCATTAAGAGTGAGAAGAGATATGGATGGACAAGTTTTGCTGAAACCGCCGGGGGAATTCTGTGTTCTCGCGGTCTACAATGTTAGTTTTACTTATTAACAAAGCACAGTGGCAGGAAGTCGTAAAGTAAACCGGAATGAAATGAAAAGATCGTGGTAAAGTGAATTAAGAATGATGGCGTTAAGGGTGAAAATCAAGAATTTGTGTAAACAACATGAGTATTTTCAATTATTTTCCAAAATTTGTTTTAGTTTTTAATCCAAATTTTTGTTGGGAAAGGGAGGAGAAAATAGAATGCTTGGGATAAAGAGGAACAAAGAATGACAAAAGAAAGCAGGAAACGAACACAGCAGTTTCAGATAAATGTAACTTTTTTACAAATTATTTTTCAGAAAATTTAAATCAGAACTATGTCAGAGGGGAAAAGTGGTGCGATTTTAAATACAGACACTCACACAGACATACAAGGAGGAGAAGAAACAAGAAGAAAGGGTGTTGGGAAAAGCTGAGATTACGCAGATTAATGATGACGGGAGACAGAAAGGAAAGGATCTTTTGTCTTAACCAAGCCCACCGTTATACATGCAGGGCACATTTCAGCATTGCTGCAGCTTGGGATATGAAAGTTTCCGGGGAGACAGCAAAGACAGAAGGAGGGATAGGGATAGAGGAAAGGATAAATGACGGGAGGAATGCGTGGAATACTGATTCAGAACGTCTGGGGTTTAGATTTACCTCTTGGCCACATATTCTTCCAGGAACAAATGAGTAAATTCTAACTGGGAAAGTGGAAAGATAAAAGATAATTATGACAAAGAGGAATAAAAAGAATGAGGACCTTTATTAACTTATCTCGGACGAAAAATTTGCCTTGGTGGAGCAACGGAAAAAAAAAGTACTCCGTCGAGGATATCGGCATGAACAATGCATAGTTTGATTAACCCTCAACCAGTCGCAGGCTGTTGAAGATAGTAAGCCATTTGTGAGCTTTTCTTTTAAAACTGACCACACGACACTGTGTTCTTCTGAAATAGGGCTTAATATTCATGACTCGGCAGAGGGTCATATTTCGAGTCAGGTAATTCAAATGTCCGTACAATTAAGTCATATGACACTAGTGACCTTTTTCCTCTGTCACTATAAAAAGAAATTTACCCAAAATGTGACTCACGGTAAGGTCACAAAGAAGATAAAAGTTATGATGAGGTACAATTTGAAAATTATTGTTATAGATGTTAAGCATATTCAGTTCTACATTGTTATCCAAAGGTACGGGGATAAAAGTACACATTAAGAATTTAAGCAAAGGTGTTATGATGCCTATATGTCTCTTATTTAGGAAGAAAATTCACGAGAGTAATTAGTTCAAGTGAAGATTATGCAGGGGTGAAGTGCTGTAGAGAGTACATTATGCGGGGGCGAAGAGCTGTAGAGAGTACTGTCAATCTTATCGTAGCCTGTGGAAAATTAATCTAAGACATCTCACAGGACAATGAACGCAATATTGAAATTATAACTGATGGAAAGAACTGAACGATTACTTTGAGAATTAATGAACTAACTTTCTCCATGTAATTATTCAAACATTTATGTTTCCAGTAGAAACACATCATTCAGAGAAATGAACTAGTGGAACTGTTTACCAGATATCAATCTAGTCGCCTTCTTAGAAGTTGGCCAAGGCTTTTCTAGTCTGACATGGTCTTCTTATTTTTTTTAACTTTGTGGTCGGTTTTCTGGTATGCGTCTTCTCCAGGAACTACTCTATAGATACAACCCCTAAACCACCCCTTTTTGCTGACGATGCCAATGGATCCGTGAAAGACTTATTTCCTGACATGAACCCGCAGCGCATCTTGTCCTTCCTAGGAGAAGTTGAAATCTTCAAGTTCATTTAGAGATTTTTAGCACATTTACGTAACACCTACTGTCTCATAAGGGCTTTTCTCCCATAGATTCCAATAGGTAACATTTTTAAAGATCAAATTCTGACATTCAAGCCACAGTAATGTACAAAAAAAAAATAAAACTTGAGGGGCCCAAAGTAGCCGCTGCCGTGCCGATTCTCGGTTAAAGCTCAACTCAATCCCTCCACCCCCACCCCATCCTTTTTTTCCCTAATGGTTATCTTACAATGTGCCTATGTTGTGTTTGTTGTATGTATGTCTAGCATAAGAGTGTATGCAATCGATTTTGCGTGAGAGAGAGAGAGAGGATGAATTGTAGATGGGGAGAACAAAACTTTCTGCAAAGCGCCTAGAGCAACTCTTTGGATTGGCCGCTGTATAAATGATCTTCATTATTATTGTCATCATAACAATGTTTGTCTGGTTTGGACGTCTGGAAAAGAACAAAAACTCCATTATGCCACACCCATTTTAAAGACGCCATTATGGTTCTCCAAGAAAAAAAAAAAAACGCTGATCACTTGTACCAACACAGCCTTTGCTTTGTGTTAATGGTAAAAAGACAAAGAAATTCAATTTCCCTGGCAGCGAGTCGAAACTGCAAGGAGATCGCCAGTTCCCACAATGCACTTCAAGAACTAGACTGAACCGTCGAATGGTGCGCTGAATTAGTGCGCGCTAGTCCTCTCAAATAAACAAATTAGTAGACAGATTAAGCTACTTAACAGTGATCTGATGTGGCGTGTTTGTCCCACTTAAATGATAGAGGGAACTTTCAGGCACTAGGTTGTATAACCCAATTTATCTGAGAGGACTGGGTTCAAGGGATTGATATTTGGATAGGACCTAGCGCCAGTGAGTCCTGAATCAGTGAGAATTCCTATTGGCATGTTAACGTCACCACAAATTGAGATGTGGACCATCATGTAATGTTACACCGTCAATATGAGTAAAGTACTGTTACAAATTGGAGAAAATCATGTTTTGGAAGGTAGAAAAAAAGGGGAAATATATTGTGCGCACCTGTTGTGATTTCCAGTGCAACAGATCAGTTGCCATGTGCCTGTTTTCAGAGGCATGATAGGTACTCTAGGCCTCTTGAAGACAATGTGCTTTTTAATTGGCACAATGTTGAATGAATACATTTTGTGAGACATAATAGGGTCATTTTGCGTACTGTTTGTATAATTATTAACTATTACCTGACCAGCTTTGGTTGCGACGCAGTGTCGAGTGTTTACGCCAAATAGTGAGATAACTATGTTAGAGCACTGGACGAAATACTAAACACATGGAGGGAAGGAGAGAGATGGTGGGGGGGGGGGGGGCACACAGACAGACAGACGAAAGACAGACAGACAGAGGGAGAGAGAGAAAGAGAGAATAAATAAAAAGTTCACTCCAGTGAGTTGCTATTGAGTGTCACCAATAGGGTAACCGGATGGACTTTCCATTTTCCCCACATATTCAATTATTTTTGTTAGTCTGACGAATGCATGAAAATGTTTGTCCACACAAGTATAGCTACAGCAAAGAAAATGTACAGCAACTTCCAAACATTCTTAATGGCTCTTCGATATCATCTTTACACTCTTTGTAAAGTAATGAATCTACCCCCATTATCCTTAACTAACCTAGAAGTAGACGCTCTACTTCAAGCAGAATATCTGGAACATTAGCTCGGAAACCGGACGTGCACCAGACCGAACATCCTCCAAATGCCGTTTTGTTCCTTTGCTAACTGCAGTAAACAGCAAGACGTTTTGGACGATCAACCACTAAATGGACCGGCGGTGCCTACAGGAAATAAGAAAGATGAGGACCGCCCGGGTATGGCCGGTGATAGATTGAAAATGAAAAAAATATATAAAAACCACAGTTAAAGGATGGTGTGTCTAGAGTTTGGTTGGCATGGCACGTGGCCTAGAAGCCATTTGAAAGAAGGAAGCCTGGGAGTGTATGTGGGAAGAGGAGAGCGATACGAAGCATTTTCTGTTAAAGTTAAGCAGGCCATCTTGGGATTATGAACTAAAAAATAATTTTCCTCGGATGTAAACATGTCACAATTATGATGTTCATGTTGTGCCATAATTTGTTATGTAAAGGGTTAATTAACAAGCATGAATTGTATTTTTGAGCTGATATTATGGTAAAATAATCTGATGGCCAAGTGTCAAAGGTTTGTACAGGGGCACAGTTTCCATCTTTGCCATGTGGGACTGTTTCCTGTGGATACGCCCTTGCAGTTAAATCTGCAAAAGTTACCTCTCCATTGGAATTCCTACAACGTGCATCTTTTATCAATAACGATAGATAGCATGCTAGCAAAGGGAAACCATCTCAGCATTTGTTAATCTTTATTACAATGCCTTTATCACGTGACCAGCACGTTACCCCCGTCCTGTAGAATGACCCAGCCCGCTCTGCGCACACGCGAACAAAGGAAACATAATCAAATGAACAGAGAATGCGTGCTGAATCTCCAATGACAATAATAAATTTCATTCACAATTTGTTATCCCCATTTTCGTTTTACCTCCTAGATATTACATAATCCCATGTACAGAATTGGATATCACAAGACAAAGACAACAAGAAACTATTACATACTAGGAATATGCATTTTAATAAAATGCTGTCAGGATTATTCAATATTGACTTCACGGCCAAGGAGATCTCAAAAATCTTCGGAAGCAATCAACTTTGTAACATGACATTAAGTATTAATTTTACACCTTCTCATGTCAATGTATTGGACAGTTCTGGAGATTTCAAACATTGGTTGAGGGCGAGGTAAACGTATCTCTGGCCATCAGCCATTATACTATCACTGCCGTGAAGAACTAAGATCATGGCAAAAAAAAAATTGGCAAAAGGAAAAAGTTGTATGTATTATTTCTTACTCGAGGCTTTGCTACATACAACTTTTTCTTTTTGCCAGTATTTTACTTTGCTTTAAACCTTACTGCGACCCCACAGTTTTTCTGCCGTTTTTGTATATCGTCAGTGAACTGCGACCATGTTATATAGAACATTCACTGGAATTCCCTGAAACATTCATTCTATGAACCCTGAAAAAACTTAATCAAAATAAAAGTAAAGTTTGTTTCATGAATTAACAGTTACTGCAACGGACACCTTTTTTTTTTTTCCAAATAGAAATTTATGATGTAAAATGCATTTTGAAAATTGCAATTGTTTAGTATTCCGATCCCAATAACCAATGTTCAATTAAATAAAAAAAATTCTTGTTTTTTGGATACAAAATAATGTTTCGTTAACACAAAAATCTGTGCTTTGGAATTCAATCGCTAAATTTGGCGATCAGGCGTGGATGTAACATCACGTAGTGCGCGGATTCTGAACAATGATTTGCCCCAAAAAAGACGTGCCAGTTTGGCTTGACGTTTTAATAGAATTTTTGTGCGTCACTTCTCGCTGGACTTTAATCTAACGCGCCAGGGATTCGAAGTTCAAAGCTCGGTTGCCATGTCAGTTTTTCATTTCATGCCTTCGCTGCACGCGAATTAAACTGATTAATTTTCTTTCTCGGTTGGAGTCAAAGCCGAACAGATCGGAAAGGGGGTAGGGGGAGTCTGGAAAATAAAACTGTTGGAAAGAAAATTGTCCCCATTCGCTGCCATTTCGAAGCCAATTTGGCATCTAATTGCAGTGAAAGCTGGGTGACTTTGACGATGGTCAACCGGTGGAGAGACGCTGGATGGGTGAGATCCGATCTAGGGCGAATTTAAGTAACTGTAATCGAAACGGCAGGCCCGATTACGAAGTTTATAGTTATTTAGGACTTCTTCAAAAATCGCTCACTGTTACTTGCAGGGTACATCAACCGTACCCACAAGGTAACACTAGATAATTTAGTATTAGGTTTGTCACGCAATGAGTCTTAAGTCTGTTTTGCATGTGTTACACTCAGTGCTCGAGGTCCATCTTTCCTGCAACTGACTGAAGACCGCTTTGCCCCCTGAGGCAGATTTATCTCAGTGTCGCCAAAGCGCGTTTAACACTGTCTATAGTGTCACATTAAAACCGAGGCAAAACAGACCTGATTTTCGTGTGTCAGGAACCTAATCAATGTTTGAATTTAAGTTTGGAATCCATCGTGAGCCAGCTCCACAGTGGCCATATTTTGCCACCTACAGTCATGTGGATGGTGTGAAGTACCTGGCGACAGGGAGATATATTTTAAAACGAAAGGTCTGTTTATGTCATTGGTGTTGTCTCTAAAGAGATGTAAACTATGCTCCATTGATGTCTTAGAAGAGGTGAGTCCGGGCGAACAATGTTAATGTTAAAGTCGATATTCGGATAGTTTTACAGCCAATTCTTCTTCAAAGACATTACTATTATCGCAAGTGTACTTAGAGTGAAGAGTAACAGTAACCGAGTCCACAGAAAAACAGAATCGGAACTGTTCCAGATACTGTATTATTCAGTATTCGTCTTGTGGAAGTCGAATACTGAATTAATTCATTCGGTTCTCGAGACAAGTGACAGGAATGACAAGGCACTGACCTATGGCGTCAAGTCTGTGTCGAGTCCAGCGTTAAACGATCGGTATTGTGTCTTAATTGCTGTTATTTTGGATGCCGAACTACAGTTCATTGTGAAGACGCCGGTCTCTATTACAGGCGCCCGACCAGTTCGAGTGTCTTTTCTTTTTTGAAATGGGGAGAGATGGGGAGGTCACACGATGTGAGAAAATATAAAACAATGTCATTTTTTTGTTTTTGGGGGGGGGGGGGGTGTCAATCTTCACAATAGCTGTGTCCAGAAGGCTTTTTCTTTTTATTATTCAAGGGAGTTTGTTCATACTAGCTAACCTTCTCTCTCTCTCTCTCTTTCTCTATCTATCTCTCTCTCTCTCTCTTTCAAGTACATACACACACACACACACACATAACACTTTCTATTTATCTACCTATCTATCTATCTACTTCTCTATCTGTTTATCTGTCTGTCTGTCTGTCTGTCTCTCTCTCTCTCTGTCTCTCTCTCTCTCTCTATCTCTCTCTCTCTCTCTCTCTCTCTCTCTCTCTCTCTCTCTCTCTCTCTCTCTCTCTCTCTCTCTCTCTCTCCCTCTGACATCCTGCATTTTCCTATGACGATTTAAAGGGGCGATTCTCCTCCAATCATCTTCAGAGCTGGTACATGTCACTACTTGGATTTCTACCTGGAACAAGAAATGCCGCATTATCTATATAATCCAAATTTATGTAAGACTATAAAAATCACAAATCTTGATCTGTAGGCAGTAAGAGAGTTACGAAAACGCGCCTAATTTCTCCTTGGAATTCTCGTAATCCTACGACATGTTAATTATAGGAAAAATTTGTCTTTTCTTTGTAGTCAAGTCTCTGTCCCCGAGACTGTTGCATTCCTCATTAACAATTAGCTTGCCCGAGTCTCCAAGAGGCTAATTATTTATTATTTAAAAATCAAGAGTTGGCGGTCTGAAGAGTTAAAAAAAAGCTTCATATTTTAATTATCAAATTGCTCCCTAGCTGGCGTCGCTGAAGAGCACATATGGCAGTTTCTGGGTCGCTTTCTTTAGTGTCGGTTCACAGACAAAGCATGTACACAGGCCTAGCTCGGGCACATTTCGGAATTCGAAATGAAATTAAGGCTGTGGATGCAGAGAAAACTGAAAATGCACACATGAGACACTTCCTTCTATTCATTTTTCTTTCCTCCACCCTCCCGTCCCCCTGTCTCGGGCCAAATGTCATTCTCTCTCTTCCAGAGCGTGGACCTTTGAGCCAAAAACCTTACGAAGCCGTCTTTGAAACGTTCTTGCAATAACACACAGTGTTGGGAGAATGTCAATCTCCTTTTTCCCGAGACCACGCATAGTTAGAATCAGGTTTAAGTTTTGAAGACGGAGTCTCAGGCAGAGACGAGTATCATAGTCCCAGAGAGAATTTAAATATAGTCTTGTGTTGTAGTGTAGCTGTCTCTCTGGCCAGAGTGATGATCTATCTATCTATCTATCTATCTATCTATCTATCTATCTATCTATCTATCTATCTATCTATCTATCTATCTAGCCTTCTCTTTCATCCATCCTTGTTTTTGTTAGTCTATTTGTCTGTGTCTCTATCTGACCTATCTGTTAGTTCACCTGTCTGTCTACCCCAGTCTAAGATACCTCAGGTCTAACCTGCCATTCAAAGCGAGCATATAAGTCAAAAACTCACGAACCCTGAAGTGTGCAGGTGGCAAGCAAACCGAGAGATATGCCGAGAGCTATGTTTAGCGCGCGTAACTTCATAGCAAAACTGTCACTGCGCGGTTCCAATGTCTGGCATTTCGCAAACAAAGCTGACAATACATTGAGTTTCTCTGGCATTCCAGACACAAGTCTGTCAAAAAGAATGCAGAAGAAAACAAGGTATGGAATGCTCGATAATTACACTGGGAAATGGAAACATTAGTGCCAAAGTGTTGTATCTCACTTTATTTTTGGCGCTATATTGTGATGACATATTACATTGCCAAAAACTGACAAAGTTATAATGCCCCAAACCTGTCTGTCTCTCTATAAATAAACATCTCGAGAAAACTGACTTGAACTAAGTATAGAAGAGAAATTTGTGTCGATCATTTGCGGTGACTAGAAGGAATCTGAATGCTATTTGACTGCTTTTGAGAAAAAAGTAAAAAAAACATCATCTCAGTATAAACCAGTCGAATTTGGCATTTCAATTACTTACTCGAAGAGTTGATGTCAGTATTGCAAATGTTTATCAAATTCGATTGGTTGGTTTATACTGAAATGACATTTTTTTTGCATTTTTTTTTCTCCTCAAAAGCAGTTAAATGACATTTACATCCCTTTTACTTCTAATCCCCTCATTTGAGACAGGCTTAATCTGTACACCTACAATAAAACAGAATTTGTTTTAAAACTCACCAGTACTTCGGCGTATGTGGACATAAGACTGGTGACATTGTTTGTAGGCAGTGTCGCAATGTAGGGAAACATTCCAGAACTGGTGGACGAGAATGACCGAATCAACTGAGCCCAGCACTCTGTGGTTAACAGTTACTGTATAGACATGCCCATGATTTTATATAGTTCAGAGTTTTTACTACGTTTGAGAAGTAGCAAAACCGTCTTGCAATGGATCTTCCCTTATGTATGTAACAGTGGTGACCCTATTGTCCTTCATTCTTTAACAAAAACATTTGAATCGCTGAGCAGTTTATTTCTTTTCATCTATCTATCTATCTCTCTATCTATCTATATGTCTGTCTGTCTGTCTGTCTGTCTGTCGTCTATCTAACTATCTATCTATCTATCTATATATCTATCTATCTATCTATCTATCTATCTATCTATCTATCTATCTATCTATCTATCTATCTATCTATCTATCTATCTATCTATCTGTGTGTCTGTGTGTCTGTCTGTCTGTCTGTCTGACTGTCTGTCTGTCTAGCTATCTATCTATCTATCTATCTATCTATCTATCTATCTATCTATCTATCTATCTATCTGTCAGAGTTTGTCTATCTGTCTATACGTCAGGCTGTCTGCTACTTTTCTACAAATGAGGAAGAGAAAAATGAAAATGACACATAATGACGATGGTAATGAATGTGTGTCTGGTCGCAATTTTATATCAAGAACTGAGCTGGGGCCGCTTTTGTTCAGGCAATTTAAAAAAAATAAAGAAATAGAACGATAGGAGAAAACACAAACGTCCTTTCATAATGATGAATAATCAAACACAACAATTGCTGAAAGAGATGAACTTGAAAACAATACTAAAATTGTCAACGACTTGGCCCTGATTTTGTCTGGCTTTAAATTGTGAAATACTTCATCTTAACCTAGGCATCTCTGCATTGCTGGGTTGTTTTTTTTCGTAGTCCAATTTTTCTTCGCTGTTTTCATCCTACTTTTGTGTTTATCGGACACACACACACATTCCCTTGTGACGATCGCCGTTGTTGAGACTTTAGAGACAATAGTATCGAGTTCTTCAGACCATATTATTGGACGTTTTTCTGCTATTTTGAGAAACAAACTTCCCAGGATGCACTGGTGCCATAGGGCGAAGCATTTTTACAACACTGCCATTAAAAATGTCCAGACGAGATCTTGACAATGAAACAGTTACCCCCGCGGTGTTACTAGAGACAAAAATAAAGAATTTAGTGCAATTATGAAGAATTCTGGTCCAAAGTCTGCAGTTATTTCAGAAAGGCAAAATTAGTACTATTTCAGTGGAAGTTATGGGCCTTGGCTGAGTTTTGATTTGATATCTCAGACCATACTCAGTCACTCAATTTTATATAGAGTCAGTGCATTATTTTTTTAATCATCTTTTTATTATTATTATTATTGGTAAGGTTGACCATTATATTAAAAAAAAAAATTAACAACCAAATAATTTTTCAGGCGTTGCCCCGAGATAAACCTACTTCCGGCTTCCCGTATAGATTTAAAAAGTGAGAAAGAAAAAAAAAAGATAGTATGTTGCCCAGCAACAAGGAAATGTTGAAATAAATCACGAAAGAATTAAAAAGGAAAATGCGTCCTATCCTATCAGGAAAGAATGTTGTGGTTTGTAGATGTGCTGCATTTTGCGGATAGCTTATTGTTTGTAGTACTCCCATTGTTTCTTTCTCTTATGCGTGTGCACATAAAAATTGTCTTTTGCGCTGTGCAAACGGCTGAAATATTCAGTGCTTCGCACCATTGTAATCTCCCTATTCGTTTGTTACAATAGCATTGAAGTCCAGCTGACTCATACAATCATTTCTACAGTTATATTAATTTGTTTCGCAAGGCTTTTTACTGAAATATTATTTTATTTCAGTCCACTGACGTCGGTTAGACTTGTTAGTTTCAATGTTATCAGTATATTCTTGTTTTTCTCAAACCTTCCACCAGAAATGTCCAACAGGAAACCAGCTGTGTGCCCAAGTGGAAGTTGGCGGTGATGATGTAACTTTTTCACCCCCGTCAAACCTCCCACAGAGACGAGGGATCAGGAAAAGCAAGAAGACAGCGTTGACAGCTCTCAGAAAAACAGGATCTCTTCCTGGTTATTTTCTCTGGGTTTTTTTTCCCCCGAAAGTTGGAAATGACCGAGTCACGTGAGTAGACGGTGTTTGAGGGCGCTAACGAGATGGAAATGATACACGTTTCCGACGGGCCTGACACATTCAGGCAAACCTCGTGAAGAGCTGCTGGTCTGTAAACTGTTGGACTACTGTGTTAAAAATCAATAATAACAATGATGTAATGATAATGCCTTGGAATTAGAAATCACATTGTCTATTTCTTGTTGAATGTGAACATTTTATGTCACAAAAGTGTCGATTATAATAGGGAAACATTCAACAAACGCTGAAAAGTGAAAGTTGTCGTTTTGTCTGAACTCAGCAAAAACGCATACACCCGATCTCTTTAATATGTGGTGTGTGTGTGTGTGTGTGTTTTCTCTCTCTCTCTCTCTTCTCTCTCTCGTTCTTTCAATCTGTCTTTCTCTCTCTCTCTCTCTCTCGTGTCTCACATGAACATACGCTCTCTCTCCCTCACTCTCCTTCTCTCTCTCTTTCTCTCACTCTCAGCTATCCCAGTATCTGTCTGTATCTCTCATACACACTCTCTCTCTCTCTCTCTCTCTCTCTCTCTCTCTCTCTCTCTCTCTCTCTCTCTCTCTCTCTCTCTCTCTCTCTCTCTCTCTCTCTCTCTCTCTCTCTCTCTCTCTCTCTCTCTCTCTCTCTCAGCTATCCCATTCTTGTTTCCCTTTCGCCGTCTTCATTCTCTTACCCCCAACTCCCAAATTTCTCCACATAAAAAACATTCACATACAAAAACGTATTTATAGGCAGAATCGCTATTCAATGTCTGTCGATTTTTACCAGAAGAGGCCTTATCTAGAGCAATCTTTTGGCATAAATTATATTGATTTCATTCCTCCAACCACGCCGTGCCAGTAACAACTCTCATCAACAGCTCATTGCAACTCTTAATCTCATATCCCGTGCATAATCAATCCGGTCTTCAAATCGAAACTCTCGGTTTCTATTTTCCTCTCAAGTTTTATTTTCCCAAGCCGCTGAAACAATTTCCACTGATAGCAGTTCAATTTCCAAAGAAATTTTGGATTAGAATCTCGACCGTTTGTCTCTCAATTCATTTTTAATGGCGCTTCGTCCATTTTGTGATCTCCATCAATTCCACCTTCCCCTCCCCACCCCCCGCAATTCCAGGTCACCTTTGGTGACCTTATTCTGTCTGTTTCCTATTTTATAGAGCAGAGAAGATCATGTTGCCTTTAAAAGGATGATTTTTATCAGGTTCATTTTCTGCTCTTCTCAATCTCGACTCTCTGATAGACTGCAGCTCTTTCGGATCATGCCAGAGGTCGGAGCAAGTTAAATAGGGAGTGTTTTTACGAGTATCTTCCATTCTCATTTTGATTCCCTTCCTCCCTCGCCATCTTCCCCGTCCCTCTTCCCTGTCCCTATCTCAACATCCCGTAAAGTAGATTTCCCCGGCTTGTATTTTAAGGCCACACTGTCACAAAAACGGCCACCACACAAATTAGCGCCAAATGCCATAGCGTTGACATCAAAACGCCATCCGCAGGAGATTTTATGTTGGATTATCCTGCTGAACATAGACACTGCATGCTGAGCTCAGTATACTTCATCAGTGCGTCGGCGCATGGCCCTCGTGATTACGAAGGCCACGGTCGGAGTTATAGTATTTCCAATTAGCTGCGGTATCCAGCGTCGCTCGGGATAAGTCGGATACTGGATTATTATGATTATTTCCACAAATTTACTTCAGCTCTTCCGCACCCTGCCCGTTTCTGTGGATGGATATTGGTATTTTTTAAACTGCAATCAATCACTGCCACAGTTTATGTCCAGCACTGGAGTCAGTGCACTTCTGTAGCTCATAGGCACCGTGTGCGCACTAGGCAGTTTGTTTAGGGAACACAGTTTTGAACGTCATAGGCAGCAAAAAACACGCAAAGGAAGAGCTGGGAATGTCAGATAAAAACACGTTCTGGAAAAAGGTACAGCTCAACTTTGATATACCCACAAATTGATTCATTCAATGTAAACTACATTAGTTTTAAAGGATTGGGGTGAAAATTGCCTTTTTTTAAGTGCTGTGATTATTTCCTAGTTCTCGGCGTAGATGTTGTAACTTGTTTTTGAATTCCAAACAATATTTTAAGTTTTTTTTTTGGTTTTCAATCTTATTTGAGTCCCAGGAAGGTTCTTAGTGACCGGAAGCTTGGGTCTTCTTTAACTTTCATTAGCATTCATTTTTCTTTCTTGAATTTATTGCTCAATAATTCTTTCATTTCCACTTAACGTAAGGGGTTGGGGGTTTTTTGGAGAGGGGGGGGGCATGGGGAGGAGGGGGAAGAGACACGTTCTAAGCCGTACTTGAAAAATTGTTTCAAATAATTAGAAATCTAAAGACTATAGAAGATTATGTTAAAGTGCATGCGTAGATGAGTTGTATTTTATCAAGTTTCTTAAGTTTTCTTTTTCACTAGTCCCTTGTTTAGCCTGGCGAATGCTTGAAGATCTCAGAGATGAAATTTCTCTACACTTACACTTCAGACTTACAGTTAGGGCAGACTGACATTGCTCTGCTGGTGCTGAGGTTGTTATGACATTTGTCAAGAGGTAGGTTGTTGTTTGCCCATTTCATGGTTAAATCTTTTTCCCATCCCCGAGTTTTTGTTTTTTTCCACTGAATTTGATTTGCTTTAATTTTTTAATTTTTTTTGCGTTCAATACTTGTTCTGTGTGTGTATCTCTCTGTCTCTGTCTCTGTCTCTTTGACTCTGTCCTTCTGTCTGTCTGTCTCTCTCTTTCTTTCTCTCTTTTTCTGTGTCTGTCTGTCTGTCCGTGTCTCCCTGTCTTTCCCTCTCGCTCTCTCGCTCCCTTTGAATCTGTCTCTTTCTCTCTCTCTGTCCCCCTCTGTTTCTCTCTCTGCCTCTTCCATTCCTTTCCCCCTCTCTCTCTCTCTCTCTCTCTCTCTCTCTCTCTCTCTCTCTCTCTCTCTCTCTCTCTTTCTCTCTCTCCCTCTCCTTTTCCTTTTATTCGTCCCATCCGTATTCTCATTCTTCTCTCTCCTTGTCCCTCTCTTTTTCTTCCCCTCCTTGTCACTATCTCATTCTCTCTCTCTCTCTCTCTCTCTCTCTCTCTCCCTCCCTCCCTCTCTCTCTCCCCCTCTCTCTCTTTTTTCTGTGTATGTCTGTTTGTCTGTGTCTCTCGGTATTTCTCTCTCGCTCTCTCTGTATTTGTCTCTTTCTCTGTCTGTCCCCTGTTTCTCTATCTGTCTCTTTCATTCCTCTCTCTCTCTCTCTCTCTCTCTCTCTCTCTCTCTCTCTCTCTGTCTATCTCTTGCCCCTCTTCTTTATGCATCTCTTCCTCCTGTCCTGATCTCTCCATCTCTAAATAATATCGCTTTCCCTCTTTCCCCGGATCTAATTGAATTCTCTTCAAAGCCTCTTCAAGTTTTCTTTAAGTCCCATTCAAGATGTTTGTAAACTCTATTGAAAGACGTTGCATTACAAGTCAGCCAATGAGAATCTCTCTTTCAAAGGCAAACAAAAACTTAAAACAGTATCGTTGAATGGACACGCAATGCATTTAAATCGTAGCTTTTTTTTATTTCGGTTTTCTCGATGTTTTTCGTCGCGGCTGTTGAGAGTCTCCGAAATGCTTTCCTTCACTTCGAAAGTGGACTATTTCATCCGATTGAGTCACGTAACGATATGTTTCTTGAGTTTGATAGGAAACATGATTTAAATCGAGCAGTGAGCTAGGTAAATTAACAAGAGTTGTTTCAGAACAGCAGTTTGAAGATGTCATCTTCACATTGAAGGCCGGAGGTAAACTGACGTATCTCGAGTTATACAAATTTTCAGGAAATGCAGAAAACTGAAAAACGTTTCTTCATCAAACTATTGATTGTTACAATATTCTAAAAAAAAAAAAAAAAACGTTTAATCCTTAGATCTCAGAATTTACCCCCCCCCCCCCCAGCCCCTCAACTTATAACACAGCCTGTGAGCTGTCAGGAGCTACAATTATGCCAAATATCTGAATTTGTTTTGAAAGTAGAGTTACGATAGTTTACCTGCGGCCTTCGACATGAAATCTAACGATCCAAGGCCTAAGTTTTCCACAAAAAGTTATTTCAAGAAAGGCCGTGCTGTTCTATTGAATAGCAATTTTATTTACGTGTTAGATTGAGAGGATGCATCCTGTGAATGTTGGCATTGTAGTTAGCACATGAAGTGAAGACTCTACTTGAATAATTATCTTCAGTATTGACAAACCGAAGCGGTTTCTTCGGCCATCTGGCTTTGCGATTATGTCAATAATTTAAACGAATAAAATATGGAGGGAAAATACCAGCGTTCTTCGTCGAAAGGTCCACCGCTCACGCAGACAAAAAGCACAGCAGAAGAAAAGCAGGGAGAGAAAGGGGGTAGGGGGTGTAAGAGAATACAAGTTACTGAATTTGGCTATTCCAATTGACAGTGTACAAATCTGTCATCCCACCCCCAGTACAGATTTCTCTGACATTCTGGCATGTCGGCGGCGTCCTTAATTCCTTGCGTACCTTGATGTGTCCTATTTTAGTTGTTGAAAGTCAATAGTAGTAGGAAACAGAAAATAACATTATCTGATGCATTTTTTTTATGCATGTTCTGTGTGTATCAAAGAATTTAGCTATGGTATTTCTATGTGTATCAAAGAATTTAACTATTGTATTCCTGTGTGTATCAAAGAATTTAACTATTGTATTCCTATGTGTATCAAAGAATTTAACTATTGTATTCCTATGTGTTTCAAAGAATTTAACTATTGTATTCCTATGTGTATCAAAGAATTAAACTATGACATGTTCTGTGTGTATCAAAGAATTTAACTATTGCATGTTCTAATGTGTATCGAAGAATTTAATTATTGCATGTTCTGTGATTATCAAAGAATTTGACCATTGCATGCTGACTGTGTGTATCAAAGAATTTAATTATTGCAAGTTATATGTGTAATCAAAGAACGTAATCATTGTGTGTTCAGTGTGCATCAAAGAATTAAACCATTGCATGCTGTCCTTGTGTCGAAGAATTTAACTATTACGTGTTCTGCACGTAACAAAGAATTTAACTCTTGCTTGCTCTGTGTATATCAAGGAATTTGACTGTATAATATAGAGTAAAGAGTTATGTATATTAGTTATATAAAGATGCACTTAGTGCATTTAACCTCCCTGTAACCCGTTTTCGTATTTATGGGACAATTTCAAGGGTTCGCTATGCTTTCATAATTTTTCATGGTAAATATCCACAATTTCCCAATCGTATGACCATGTCAAATCAGTTTCATTGAAAGATTCAAAAGTTTTGGTAAACAGAAAATTTGATCGGGTACGAGATAGTTTAGACCAATTGTCAAACCTCTCCTGTAGTTTATTTTAACGAAACGGCATTTTGAAAAAAAAAAATCAGAAGAATTCAGGCTGAAACTGCAAAATTTTAGGCAAAAATTGTGTCGAGTCATGTATTTGCACGCTGATCTTTAGCTTAGCTTGAGATTTCCTTTGGGAATTTGCTTAGTATCACCAAAAATATTAGATGCAGTAAGATGAGTCATTCTCGTCTTCGCGCCTGTAAAAAAACAATCATGCACTCAGTTTTCACGCTGATTGGGGGCGGGGTCCATAGCGCCCTGCTTGAAAGGGATGCTTGATAATTATAGTGATAAATCAATAACGTGAATTTGTTACAATGCTACTGTGACTAAACAAAACAAAACAAACCAAAAAACAGTTTTCCTAAGGCGGTTGAAGTGATAATTACAAAATAAGTGAGTGACTTCAGTCAAAGCCTACAGCTATAGCTGAACAATGCAAAAAAATTCAATATTTTCGCTACACTGGCTTTTTAAAAGGAAGTGCATATCCATACAACGCACACAATTCGATGACGTAGAACACACACCGTAATACTATATTACTGACCTTGTTAATTTTCATAGTTTTTTTAATCGGCTTAGTAGCAAAACAATCCGACTTCTGCTCGGAGACTGCGTGATCTGCGCTAAGAATAATTATAGTAATACTTGAGTGTACGTCGATCACCAATGGCTACCCCAACCCCTTTTCGCCTGATTAGTCAATCTGACTACCGCCCATTGATACAAACTGACTAAACCCTTACGCCCCCAGGTCCATCTGACTATTCCATGTGTTTCACTTTAAATTTGTGAACACCATACCAAGTTTTGTTTCAGCAAACCTTCACCAGTCGCGCTTTTGGTAAAAATGTTGTACGGATACACACTTCCTTTTTAAAATACGGCATTGTTCATGGCTTCCGCGCATTCGCCGCTAGGTGACAGTGCAAAATCTGTGCACACTAAATGCGCTGGCTGTCTCAGCTTATTGTGTCTAGCATCTTTGGTAGCACTATCCTACAGTGCACACTCTGAAAAATTTGTGACGTAAATCACCTTGCCAGCCAAACTGTGATAAATAACGATCTCTGTACACCATACACACACGAGATGTGGAGATTGCCGAGTGGCACTGTCAGGTTTATATTACCATACGCGTCAATAACTATGCATTGAATGTGCATAAATCTCACCTGAGATGAGTATATCTCAGTCCACTTCTGTTTACATTGCTGATGGCACGTGAGATTCACGGGGGAGGGGGGGTCAAAGGGCAGCATAATCTAGACTCCCATCCTTGCCAATCTACATAGATCTGTTAAGTTTGGTTGGATTTCATTTCCTTCAACATAATATTTACATTCCATTCGTCCTACTTTGCTGACGATTTGCTTATTCATTTGCTTTCTTCTCCTTCTACTACCGCTTCCGCTTTTACTTCAAGTACAATAGTGGCTATAGTAATACAACATTTTCTGCCACTATTATTACTATAGTACTACCCCCATTATTACCTTTGTTGCCACGATCCCTACTTCTATTAACTGTTACTACTATTACTTCTAGAGAGTCCGCGCCGGGGCATCACGTTAGCCCAAAGTTACTTATCAAAAGCCACCCCAAGCGCATCGCAACGCAATCCTTATCGTAGCGAAGCACACTCCGCGCACCGACTTGCTGTTCGGTGCTAATGGGAGAGAAGGGAGCTTATTCGCATGGAACAGCAGGCCAAAGGACGCTAGCCTTGCATGCATCTTCCGGCGTCTTCCCTACTGATTCAGCGATTGTGACCTACATGTGCACTGCAGAGGCTGTTCAACGAAGATGTCTTAACTAAGCTACATGTATATCTTTTGCATTAGGCCTAAGTAATCACAAGGTGTACCATTTTCCACCCCACCCCCACCCCCCTATCGCTCTCCCTCTCTCTTTCAAAAAGTTGAACAACGAAAGCAGCGTGACCTAGATCTATGTTCGCAGTCACACACATTTTTTTCAAGCTTGCCAGTGATTACGCCCTTCCTACTGTAAAAAAAAAAAAGGATAAATGTTCGTAAGTTGTCAGAATAAAATCTTGTCCACAATACTGTGGTACCAACAGGATTACGGGACGAAGATTAATCTTATTTTAAAGTTCTGAATCGGGAAGGCAGCCCCACTTCGATAAAGTAGATCATGCGAACAGGAAAAAGTAGGGCGCTACGCTACCACAGCGAAATCGGGTTTTCACCATATGTGAGTGTGCATGAGAAAACCTGGTATAAGTCGACAACATGACATTTTGAGTTCTGTACATATAATAAAAGACAAGACATTTCTGATAAATTGAAGACAATGACCCCCCTAAAACAAGATTTTGAGACAACGGCATTTAATCGTATTAGTGGCCATAGCTAATTGACCAAGTAATATTGGAGTGATTGCTGTTAGGAGACCGTAGTCTAATAACTAAGCAGTTATAGAGATCATAGTGAGTAGTGTTCACTGCTCATCTACAGTTTACCCTGTAACATGCCACGGTCCCCTAGCAACAGCCGAGTCGGAAGTTTTTGGATCTTGTTAGGAGGCCGTAGTCTAATTACAAAGCCGTTATAGAGATCATAGTGAGTAGTGTTCACTGCTCGTCTACAGTTTACCCTGTAACATTCCACGGTCCCCTAAACAACAGCCAAGTTGGAAGTTTGTGTCGGCCCCATATTTTCACTTCAAAGCCGTTTTTCTCAAAATCAGCTCTGCCGACTTATACCGGGTTTTCTCATGCACACTCACATATGTTGAAAAATGAAGCTTTATGAACATATCAGTCATGGACAGAAAAACTGGCCATCAAATTCGCACGAAAAAAAATTAATAATTCAGAAAAATCCATTCATATCGTGAAAGAAAAGCTTGCTTCCAGGTGGAAAGTCCACAAATAGAAGCTCCGTGTCGACAGCAGTTGCAAAGTTACTTTCTCACAGCCGAATCGCAACTAAGCGCGACCCAAAATAGTGCGAAAATGGATACATCCCTCCGCGTTGGGTAACTTTCGCCGACGTCACGTCTATGCGCGGACTGTCTATTACTACTGCCGCTAGTGTTAACTACTACTACAGTTACTACTGCCAGTACTGCTACATTCCTACTGCTGCTGCTAGTACTATTCTTACCACCATCCATCAACTACTACCACTACTACTGTCGTTACACTACTCCTATTACTTTTAACTACAGCACCTACTGTTACTGTCATACCTACAACTACCACTACTACTATGACTAATACTACTTTTAGCATTACTTCTCCCATTACTATTATTAATACTACCACTAAAGCTACTACTACTGCTGCTATTACAACAACAATTACTACCATCACTTTTACTGCTGCTTCTGCTACTACTACTACTAATAAGAAGAAGAAGAAGAAGAATACAACTACCTCTGCTACCACCACCACCACCACCATCACTACTTCTATACTAAATTTATCATGACATGTACAGATGACGAGGACCGACATAAAATAATTACGAACGTGGTGCTATTCTATTTCTTGACGAAGTAATTTCACAACATGTCTGGCCCACTTCGGGCTGATGCATACCATTCATGTGATGAAATATTGATTAGTTATACATATTCAGAAATTACATGAAGACATTTTGAAACAGACAACGCTGGGAGAACTTGACACTGGCCTGACATTTAAGTTTAGCTTTCCCAGATGTCCCAATGACTTGGTTATTTAACACAACAACACCCACACTCCCCATTGTTGCCACACCCCAGGTAGATATTGCAGTACAGTCTGAGCTGCGTTATCCGAGACACCGGGTGTTATGTTACCCTTGAAGCAGCAGGTCAGCTCGCTCCGCGGGGAAAAAGAGAGAGAGAGAGAGGGCAGTACTGACGTGGCGCCCCGTGTCTGAGATGTGAGCTGATAAAAAACTAGTTTGCTCACCCGTATGATCCTGAATATTGAGCATTAATTGTGACGTCGTTTTTCTGCCTTCGTGCTGGTAACCCGGTCTTTCACTTCTATGACCAGCTTTGACTTTTTTTTTCTTCCTGCTAGTCCTCCTTTTTTTCTCGTTCTTTCTTTCTCTCTCTCTGTCTGTCTTTCCTACTGCATTTCCCATTTTCTTTCTCTCTCTTTCTCGCTCTCTCTCTCTCTCTCTCTCTCTCTCTCTCTCTCTCTCTCTCTCTCTCTCTCTCTCTCTCCCTCTTTCTCTCTCTCTCTTCTTCTGTGAAAAAGTTTTACAAAATGTTCTTTTTTTCGACCCTTTGACATAATCCTTAACACCTATCTATCTATCTATCTATCTATCTATCTATCTATCTATCTATCTATCTATCTATCTATCTATCTATCTATCTATCTATCTATCTATCTATCTGTCTATTTATCTATCTATCTATCTATCTGTCTCTCTATCTATCTGTCTCTCTATCTATCTGTCTATCTATCTTTCTATCTATCTATCTATCTATCTATCTATCTATCTATCTATCTATCTATCCATATATCTATCTATCTATCTGTCTATTTATCTATCTATCTATCTATCTGTCTCTCTATCTATCTGTCTATCCATCTATCTATCTATCTATCTATCTATCTATCTATCTATCTATCTATCTATCTATCTGTCTCTCTATCTATCTGTCTATCCATCTATCTATCTATCTATCTATCGTTCTGTGTATTCGTCCACCTATCTATCTACCTGTCTGTCTGTCTTACGATTGTGACATCTCTGCCCAATTTGTCCTCCCATATTCCTATCTGTATATTCGTTCGACATTTCGCTTTAATTATTGACCAGTCAACATTTACGTACATCACAAAATGCCCCAAGGCCATGTGTCTCAGAGACTAGAACTAGGTTAATTTCTAGCTTGAGGCAATACAAAAACTGGAAGGAAACTCCAACATACGAAACTATTTCTAAACAAGATCATCAAACATTTCCGCCAGTGGATATGAAATAATGACTTTTCTATCTCGGTTGCCGTTGGGGTATACAAAATCCTTGCTTCCAGCAAACTCTTCCAACATACACAAGTGGTTAATTGTATTTCAGAGTACTCGCTGCAGATTTGTTTTTTATTTCTTTTTAATATTATTAATTCTATTATTTTTTTCCTGGCTACTTCAGATGTACTTAAAACCGTAGGCACCAAAATTTGAGCAACTGAAAATTTAAAAAAAAAACACATTTGTATTGCATTCAGATGATTTTTTCTGCTTAGGTGTTATTAGCTTGAATATAGATCTAGATCAGATCAGACGGAATTTAAGTGGAGCGGTAATGAATGAATCAATTAAAATCATGGGAAGAAAGAAAGAAAATTGATCGTTTAGACGATAGTCAAAACTTTATTCATCAATTCTTTCGATTTATGTAGCAATTATCTGAATCTATCTATCTATCTATCTATCTATCTATCTATCTATCTATCTATCTATCTATCTATCTATCTATCTATCTATCTATCTATCTAAGTGTCTGTCTGTCTGTCTTTCTGTCTGTCTGTCTGACTGACTATCTATCTATCTATCTATCTATCTATCTATCTATCTATCTATCTATATAAGTGTCTGTCTGTCTGTCTGTCTTTCTGTCTGTCTGTCTGACTGACTATCTATCTATCTATCTATCTATCTATCTATCTATCTATCTATCTATCTATCTATCTATCTATCTATCTATCTGTCGATCTTTCTATCTATCTATCTGTCCGTCTACCTGTCCATCTGTCTATCAGTCTGTTCTGTTGCCATTCATTAATTCACTTAAACGCTTAAATCTTCTCTGTCTGTCTCTCTCTCTCTCTCTCTCATTTCTGTCTCTTTCTCTCTCTCTTGCTTTGTCGCCCTCTCTGTTTATCGCCCATTCACATGCTCTCTCTCTCTCGCTCTCTCTCTCTCTCTCTCTCTCTCAAGGACATAAACATACACGCACCTACACGCACCCACACACACACACCTCCCAATAATCCATTACTATCCGCGACATTCTCCAACATGTTTAAACCTCTCATCCATCTCCTTCTATTAACCCCCCCCCCCTCCCAAAATCACCCCAGACCCCATCCCCACCCCACCCCGACCCGACATGTTTTCCATCCACTGGATACGCGGACACCACCACCCTCCCCTCCCCCCCATCCCCATCCTCGCCCCTGGACAGAATGTGATCTTCTCCACCCCCGCGACACCCTCGGGGCGTAATTAGAAAAATGTGAGTTTGCCCCACCATTAATTATTAAAGATCATTAGCCATTCCACTGTGTTCCGGCATTTGACTCAGGCAAAAGTGGAGGGAAATAAGAGGACCCAGGGAAGCGTTTCTTGTCTACAAGTACATGAGAAAAACGGACATGTTAAATCTGGTCATACGGAAGGGCGTTTTATTTTCAGTGCTACATGGAGCATGACAATGTGTAGATAAAAATATGTGAAACTTAAAATATCTCGAGGGTTGATTAACCAGAATGTTTTATGTCCAAAATAGTCAAATTGAGAGAAATGAAGTTATGAATTTGTAATTTTAATTCAAATAATTGCAATAACTTCAACTCGGTCACATGAATAGTTTTACTGGGTTATGAAGTATAGTCACACATCCTGTGTCTTGGACATCTACAGATATTTAAGAGCAATGAATAAAATTGGACATGGCACATTTTGGTTGACAACCCTCGAGATATTTAAATAAGTAAATTAATTAAATTGAATTACATGAACTAAACTAAAATAAAATGAGATAAAATGAAATAAAATAAAATATAAAATGAATGGAATTGGACTGAATACGCAAAAGTGAAACCCGATGTATTAAATTATTTCAAGTAGAATTTTCTTTTACTTTCCTCAAGGGAACATTTTCAGAGAAATTTAGACCAGCTGGCAGGCTTCAAGACATCTAATCTAAGAATAACTGAAACTGTATCTGAATGAACTTACATCATCGGAAGGGACATGTGAGGCCGTTAATGAACATCTATGTTATCAGTATTCCCGTCATAGGCAGAAATGTTTGTTTTTATTGTTAATTTGAATTTAGGTTGCTGTTGCATTTAATTTGGGGTTCTCCGTTTGGTGTAAGGCTCAATGATTGCCCATTGCCTGGAGAAACGATGGAAATTTGTATTGTTTGAATCAGTACAAAGATGGCGTATCAACGTCACCAACAGCCACAAGTCAATACTAGAGCAGCTAGCGAGAGACCATCATCAGAGGTGTCCAAAGTGTCACAAATTAATCCTGTTGTGTTGAGATTTTTACACGTTTTCAATAACTTTCCCCAGCATATGGCGTGACCGTGACAGAGTTCCGTGCTCTTTGTTGTCACTAGGAATTTTCAAAAAGAACAGCGTATCTACAACGTTAGCAACTAGTAGGGACACTTTTTTTTCAACGGCTGTATCTGTTGTAGGTTGTTTTCTCTTTTGTTGTTGTTTTTTTAATGTCTACTCCTTTGTTTTTTCTCTTTTTCTTCTTCTTCTTCCTCACCCTCTGTCCCGTCTCTTTTTCATAATCTCTTACTTGTTAGTGTATTTTGCTTTATCTTCTTGGGGGATTGGGGCATGACATACTGTCTTGTGGCGCATTGAGTCAACTCTGTTATGTCTTGGTTTTAGTGTGGCATGCGGACTGTGGTGTTATATGGGACTTCGCACACTAGCGAGGGTGAAACAGTTCTGTCTCACTAGGTCGGGGGGCGTCAAAAGTGTTTTTGAGTCAGCTGAAGGAAAGACAGACTTTGTGCACAGAGTCACTAGATAGTACCGGGGAGTATGTATTTAAAGAAAGATCTCACTTCCGCCAAATTGCGAGGGGGACAAGGTGGTCTAGAGGCAAGGTGCTCGCCTCTCGTGCCAAGGGTCCCGGGTTCTAAACCCGGGCAGTGCAGACATGTTGGAAAGTGGATTTTTCTCATATTTTCAAGTCCCTGGTCCTATTGGGGGGTAGGATCGAGTAGTTCTTGGAAATTGGATTTTTCTCATATTTTCAAGTCCCTGGTCCTATTGGGGGGTAGGATCGAGTACCTAGTCTTCTCGGATAAGGACGAAAAAATTCGGAGGGCCCGTGTGCACGTTGCGCACGTTAAAGATACCTTGGCAGTTGGAAATCGTAAAGAGCAGGCCGAAAGGCCGCTGCCCGGGCAAAATTGAAATTAATAGATTAAAAATTTATCCATATCATCCCCCCCCCCCCCCCCGCCAGAACAAGAAATAATAAAACAAGTAAAGTGAGGTGTAAATGCCAAGGGCAGCGAACCTCCTAAAATAAAGACCTCAAACCGCCAAATTGCGAAACTAGGTCCCTGCGGTAAACAAGAATTGAAAGAGACCGTCTTCACCAAAGATAGTGTGCATAACTGTTTATTGTGATTTGTTCATGTTTATGGGCTGATTGAAACTATTTAGAGCCGTGTGTAACCTCTTACGCCCCGTGGAAATGCACAAATGGATATTATTTACCGCAGCGACCTACTTTCACCTCCATGCTAACAGTGGTTTCGCGGAGGCTCCCATGTCTCGCAGTGCAAACCGACCAATAGTGAAACCTTTCTATACATACTCTCTGGTAATACACAAGCTAGGTTTGACCCAGTGCGCCACAAGTTAACTCCATCCAAGTGAGAAGGTGCTTGGTGGACGCTTTTTGGTAGGGTCTTCTTCTGTTCTGTCGTTCTGGTACATTCTGTCTATCGTATTGCTTTTTCCTAGTACAATGTGACAGTTATTGTGTCCATGGGTTTTCTCCAAAATCAGACTTAAAACCACCCAAATAAAGCCCTGACACTAGAACAGTGCCCCCCATGAAATTCATGATTATTGCTCAGCACATTTTCGTCAGCTGATTCTCTCCCAGCTCGTTCATTTCAGACATTAACAGTTCTCATATTGCCCTCTTTGAAATACGATGACTAGTGCTACAGATATCAGTGATACCAATGTATAAATGCTTTTTAAAAAATATGTTTGAATACCAAATTATAGGTAACAAAGGATCTATTATTTAAAATGGACATTCCTTTTGGGTCGACCGCTCAGACCAGCTTATGGCAGTGAGTCAGTTAAATGTCGATGTTTTATAAAAGGTAGTTATTTGTATCAGTACTGGCAATTAAATGATTCCGGATCGCTCGTGATTCGGGAAAAGTGGACATTCTTAGCTGCTTTCAGACGTCTTCCAGTGTCATATTACCATGTGTCACTCGACTATGACAGAATAATTGTCACCCATGGCAGACAGAAGAAAATTTCCGTTCAGAGTGTTAATAATCTTTGCCATCGTGAGCGTTCATCGGACTGGTCTTTTAGCACTTCATTTATTGTCTGTCTATTTTCACTTCTATTTCGTAAAAAGTATGTCATACCGTGGCAGCAATCTATAGTTGTTTTGTTGTTTTTTAGAATTCTGCGAGTTGACAATGCGGTCATCATTATGTTATTCTACAAAAAAGTAGGTCATTCAGGTTGTTGGGTGTTTTTTTACGAACAAAAACAAGACAGTAATATCCCTGGCACGGACAGCAATCACGGCACTACTTTCACAAAACGGCTGGCTAATAAAAAAAAAAAATGCGACACTTTAGGTGCGGATTGACACAAAAAGAATATTATTTTCAATCCCAGCCCTTGAGAGCTTGATGAATTAAAAAACGTGTCCAAATTAAACGAAAATCCCTGGCATTGTGTGCAATTTCTGTTTCTGGAGAGTTCTCGACTGCAGCTGCATCTTTAATGCATTGGTTTCAGTTGTTGTTGTTTTTTTTATGTTGTTTTTTTTTTTCCTGTATTTTGCCAAATTTATCATCAAATTGCGAGCCTCGTCTCTCATGTCAAATACAATCGGCATTTTTTTAAATCCTTTTTTAAATCAACTGACAATAAAATGTATTGTATTGCTGGATTGGTGGGGGGTTGTTGTTATTTTTTTTTATTTGTTTTAATCACGAACACAAAAATGGAATGATGGGGAATAGGACCCAATGGAAAAAGGCCCATGAGGGAAGGGGAGTGTTCAAGAAAAAGAAAACTGACAATAAAATTTATTGCCTTTCTGGAAACTCATCTTTTTTTTTTTTTTTCTATTTTACAAAAATAAATTAGTGGTGGGAAATAATGCTTGGGGGGAAAAGGTCCGTGAGGGTGGGGGGGGGGGGGGACGTAAAGTAAAGAAAAAAAAACGCCGACAATAAAACTCATTTTAACAAAACAAACAAAAATTAGTGGTGGGAAATGGGGGCTGAAGACAAAAAGCCCATGAGGGAAGATCGAGGAGGGGTTAAAAAAAACAAACAACTGACAATAAAATTTATTGTCTTTCTGGTAATTAGTCCTGTTGTTTTGTGTTGTTGTTTTAAGAAAACCCAAAATGTAGTAGTGAGAAATGGGGGCCTGAAAGAAAAAAAATCCAGAGAGGGAGGGGAGGGAGGGGGGAGGGTTTCCAAACAAAAACATTAAAATGACAATAAAATTTATCTGAAAACTTGACTTTTTCTTTCCTTTTCTCTTTTTTTTTTTACAACGAAAAACTTTAGTATTGAGAATTAGGGCCTGAAGGGAAAAGGTCCGGGAGGGAACGAGAGGGTTAAAACAAAACAAATAAACTGACAATAAAGTTTGTCGTGTTTCTGGAAACTCGTCAAATTATTTTTTTTGTCTTTATCTTTCTTTTTTTTTTTTTTAACAAAAAAAACATTTAGTGGTGAGAAATAGGACCTGAAGGGAAAGGGTCCATGGGGGAAGGAAGGATGGGGTTAAAACGAAAACAAAAAAATAAAAGGGTTGACAATGTGATGAAACTGAACATTCTCCGTGCTGGACAAGAGAAATGGATTCATCAGGAAAACAAAACGGCAGAAAAATAAGAAGAATTCGATTGACAATAATGGATTTCAGGAGAGAGAGAGAGAGAGAGAGAGAGAGAAAAGTGCAGCCACAAATGCAGGAAGCCAATAAACTTTAAGTGCTGAGGCAAGAGATTGCTGAAGAACGCTGACTTTAACCCTCTAAGATCTAAATTAACCCCTCTGTCACCCAAGCTTGCTATAAGAGGCAATGAAAGCATGTTCCGTCCCCTGATAATAGCTAATGACACCCGGCACGAGCCAATATCTGGTGGAGTTCTCTCCCCCTAAATTTAACGCTTGGCTTGTGTTTAAAAGGGTTGCTATGGCGACTGATGAGTCACGTGGTTCCGCTTCCGCGTCTGAAGGGCGGGCCATGGGCCAGGCTGTGGCCAGGATGCTCACGTCACTGGAAAACGTGACCAAGTGAGCATTTTGCGTGCCCTGTGCTGTAATCATCTTCATTTCGTGCTTGTCTCCCATTTCATCCTGCTCCAATCATTCTTGTCTCTGAACCCAGTTTTATGTTTCATTTCCGATTTCTTTATCTCTCTGCTGCTCTTGTCATCAATACTTCTCTATCTATCTATCTATCTATCTATCTATCTATCTATCTATCTATCTATCTATCTATCTATCTATCTATCTATCTATCTATCTATCTATCTATCTATCTATCTATTTATCTATCTATCTATCTATCTATCTATCCATCTATCTATCTATCTATCTATCTATTTATCTATCTATCTATCTATCTATCTATCTATCTGTCTATTTATCTATCTATCTATCTATCTATCTATCTATCTATCTATCTATCTATCTATCTATCTATCTATCTACCTATCTATCTGCATGTGTATCTATCTACCCCATGCCATCCCAACACCAGCATGAACTTGATCACTTACCCAGTCTAAATTCTCTATTTCACTCCCACAAGGGAACTTTCCCTGTTGAATTAGATTGCAATAAAAACTTTTGTCCTGGTCTATGTGTGCTAATGGACATTTCATTCCAGGACATTCTTCTGCCTTGTTTATTTGTTTGTTTATTTGCATTGTTGTCCTAATGTTATTGCTGTGGTTGTTGTTTGGTCTGTCACGAGAACTTTCTGTTTTTACGAGTATTTGATGTTTTCTGTCATTGTTATACGTATTTTATGTTAAGTTTGTGTCCTGCGAACATAGCCATTTAAAGGTTAGTGCTTGTTTGATCTCGCCACTTTTTGTGTACATGAGCTTTGTCTTTCGTTTTCTCTCTCTCACTCATTTGTTTATATTGTTAATATGACTTTCTGTAGTTCTTTTATGCAGATCTAGATAGAAATGTCACATGCAAAGTTTTCAGTTGCATCATACAATAAGCATGAACAGAAAGGAAGGTTTTGTTTGTGATTTCCCTAATGCAGATATTAGGCTTTTACATATCTATTGTATATTTCAGTAACTTGCAACCTTTGGCATGACTAACTTTTACTGACCAAACTATACACTCTTCAGGTCTTTAATTTGGCAGGCAGGTGGCAATTGAGATGAGGAAGATGATGGCTATAATTAGATGTTGTTCATTTCAAGCATGTATTTTAAAAAAATAACAAGTTTATTGCTATGTAACATCTGTATTTTTGCATGTTTGTTTCGTAATATATAGTACAGTGCATGTCATAAAAGTAACCGTATCACGAGGAAATCACATGATTGTTTATTCTGAGCAATGCCCGGTAGCTCATCTAGTTATTATAAAGGACATATCTTTCTTTCTCTCTCTCTGTCCCTCTGTCACTCTGTCTCTCTGTCTGTCTCTCTCTCTCTCTCTCTGTCTCTCTCTCTCTCTCTCTCTCTCTCTCTTTCTCTCTTTCTCTCTCTCTCTCTCTCTCTCTCTCTCTCTCTCTCTCTCTCTCTCTCTCTCTCTCTCTCTCTCGTTCTTTTTAATCTTTTTGACACAGTAAAGAAAAGCGAACAAAAAAAAACAAAAACAAAAAACGAACAAAATAATCTTCTTTTTCCTTTCAGAATCCGTGTCTATTCTGTTCCTCCAGTACCCTACAAGTACAATACCTCAGCCACATTCACTCTATAATTTGTGGTTGACCCCGATCTGTTTAAATCTCTAAATACCTTCAAGAAATACAATAAAATCTTGAAAATTTTCTCGTTCCCATCATTTCTTGTTGTTTTCTTTTGTGCTGTTGTTTGGTATTATTCTTCTTCATTTTGTAACTAATCGTCCACTCACCCAGGTCCTCAGTCACTGTCTTTGGACAGTTGAAGACATTCTAAAAGTATCATTATATCCGCCCCACAGCTCTTTTGTAACTCTGTTTCTGACCTCTTTATCGCTAGCCTCTTTCAAACTTTCAACAAATAGAATTTTGGACAAACTTTCACTTTTTTAATGTTTGTTTTCTAGTGAATGATGATATCAGTTATTTTCTTCATTCTATCGTTCTGCCATCGTTCTATTGTTGTTCTTCCACTCATCCCATAGCTTTGGCCTCTTATTCTTTGGAGCTTTGAAGAAATTCTTTATGTTTGATTTCTTTCCCACCCCGCCCTTTTTCCCAGCCTGGCGTTTGTCCTGCCCTGAATCTGGATTTTTTTTCTTTTCTTTCTTTCTTTCTTTCTTTCTTTCTGTTTGTCTGTCTATCTTTTTGTCTATCGTAGTATTGGTCTGTCTTTCTTTCTTCTTTCTTTCTTTATGTCTGTCTTTCTTTCTTTCTTTCTTTCTGTTTGTCTGTCTATCTTTTTGCCTATCATAGTATTGGTCTGTCTTTCTTTCTTCTTTCTTTTTTTTTTCTTTATGTCTGTCTTTCTTTTCTTCTGTTTGTCTGTCTATCTTTTTGCCTATCATAGTATTGGTCTGTCTTTCTTTTTTTTTTCTTTATGTCTGTCTTTCTTTCTTTCTTTCTTTCTTTCTGCCTATCATTATATTGGTCTTTCTTTCCTTTTTTTCTTTCTTTCTTTATGTCTGTCTTTCTTTCTGTATGCCTATCATTATATTGGTCTTTCTTTCTTCTTTCTTTATGTCTGTCTTTCTTTCTTTCTGCCTATCATTATATTGGTCTTTCTTTCTTTCTTTCCTTCTTTATGTCTGTCTTTCTTTCTGTATGCCTATCATGGTATTGGTCTTTCTTTCTTCTTTTTTATGTCTGTCTTTCTTTCTTTCTGCCTATCATTATATTGGTCTTTCTTTCTTTCTTTATGTCTGTCTTTCTTTCTGTATGCCTATCATGGTATTGGTCTTTCTTTCTCCTTTCTTTCTTTCTTTCTTTCTTCTGTCTACCATTATATTGGTCTTTCTTTCTTTCTTTCTTTCTTTATGTCTGTCTTTCTTTCTTTCTGCCTATCATTATATTGGTTTTTCTTTCCTTCTTTCTTTATGTCTGTCTTTCTTTCTGTATGCCTATCATTATATTGGTCTTTCTTTCTTCTTTCTTTATGTCTGTCTTTCTTTCTGTATGCCTATCATTATATTGGTTTTTCTTTCCTTCTTTCTTTATGTCTGTCTTTCTTTCTGTATGCCTATCATTATATTGGTCTTTCTTTCTTCTTTCTTTATGTCTGTCTTTCTTTCTGTATGCCTATCATGGTATTGGTCTTTCTTTCTTCTTTCTTTCTTTCTTTCTTTCTTCTGTCTACCATTATATTGGTCTTTCTTTCTTTCTTTCTTTCTTTATGTCTGTCTTTCTTTCTGTATGCCTATCATGGTATTGGTTTTTCTTTCCTTCTTTCTTTATGTCTGTCTTTCTTTTTTTCTGCCTATCATTATATTGGTCTTTCTTTCCTTTTTTTCTTTCTTTCTTCTTTCTTTATGTCTGTCTTTCTTTCTTTCTGCCTATCATTATATTGGTCTTTCTTTCTTTCTTTCTTTCTTTATGTCTGTCTTTCTTTCTTTCTGCCTATCATTATATTGGTCTTTCTTTCTTTCTTTCTTTCTTTATGTCTGTCTTTCTTTCTTTCTGCCTATCATGGTATTGGTCTTTCTTTCTTCTTTCTTTATGTCTGTCTTTCTTTCTTTCTGCCTATCATTATATTGGTCTTTCTTTCTTTCTTTCTTTCTTTATGTCTGTCTTTCTTTCTGTATGCCTATCATGGTATTGGTCTTTCTTTCTTCTTTCTTTATGTCTGTCTTTCTTTCTTTCTGCCTATCATTATATTGATCTTTCTTTCTTTCTTTCTTTCTTTATGTCTGTCTTTCTTTCTGTATGCCTATCATGGTATTGGTTTTTCTTTCTTCTTTCTTTCTTTCTTTCTTTCTTCTGCCTATCATGGTATTGGTCTTTCTTTCTTTCTTTATGTCTGTCTTTCTTTCTTTCTTCTGCCTATCATGGTATTGGTCTTTCTTTCTTTCTTTATGTCTGTCTTTCTTTCTTTCTGCCTATCATTGTATTGGTCTTTCTTTCTTTCTTTATGTCTGTCTTTCTTTCTTTCTGCCTATCATGGTATTGGTCTTTCTTTCTTTCTTTATGTCTGTCTTTCTTTCTTTCTGCCTATCATTGTATTGGTCTTTCTTTCTTCCTTTCCTCTTACTTTCTTGCCCCCCTCTCTGTTCAGTTTCACATCTCGACACTCGCTGACAGCTGACCGAGCCTGACCTGAAAGTCTCCAAACACATTGTGTTGATGTTTTGCCCGGTAGCTATACTAGAGCGGCGGGGTGTACTAGGGCAGGAAGAGACAGAGAGAGAGAGAGAGAGAGAGAGACGGTGAGAGGTCCATTAAGAGTTAACAGTAGCCGGTCTCTCTAGTGTCAAGTGTGATGTGGTCCTGATGAAGTGCTGACACGTCTCGAGTGCTGGAAGTCTTACATGGACGTAATGGAGAAATAAGAGAAGAGGGAGAGATAGGTCACGGCAGTTTCAGTCGTGCTCTTTAGTTCAACCGCCCACAACCGCCCACAAGCCATAAATTAAATATGTCACAGTGTCAGCTTTACGGCCAGGCGGGGTAGCTCAGTTACGGTCTAGTGAGCACAGGTAGAGGCTAGTGGTGATTTTTTAGCTTGAAACAAATAATACATCCCGTTTTTAAGAATGTGAACAACAAAGACTAAATACAGGATCAAAATAAAAATTTGATTTCTATTTTGGGCAAATTCTGAAGTTCTCAGACATACAAATTTCATAACACAATGTTCATTATGCAGAGATGATTCATAACTGATAGGAAAATATATGATTCATAATTAAATATGAAATACCGCTCTTATCAAAAAAGATTACAAAGATTTAAAACTGGTGAATGATACACCAATATCTCTGTGATATAATAACGTTTCCTCTCTGTGGCTGACAACAATATTAATCCCACAGTGACTCGACAAAGTAGTGGTGTTATTTCCACTTGTTTGGATATTACTGTTACTTATCACTTGTCTCCAAAATGTGTAATAATAATAATAATAAAGTCACTATATAGCACTTATCCTTAAGCACTTTACATTTCTATGAAACACAAAGAAGAATAAGTGACAATTCTTACAGGTAGACAATGCAATCACAAAATAAGCAATATCTTTATACTCATAGGTGCATACCACC
The DNA here is from genome assembly GCA_963931925.1 of Onchidella celtica. Classification (NCBI taxonomy): domain Eukaryota; kingdom Metazoa; phylum Mollusca; class Gastropoda; order Systellommatophora; family Onchidiidae; genus Onchidella; species Onchidella celtica. The sequence goes on from OZ007570.1 coordinate 29,387,835, forward strand.
AAAAACATACACATGTGTCCACAAATACATTAATGAAATGCCAGCTCTCCATAACTTTTAAGGTTGGTTTTAGGAACATTTAAAAGACTCATATCTTTAGACCTTAAGTCTCTGGATGGAGAACATGGTCAAATAATAATGGAAAGATATGTTCGTAATTTAGATCCCTCCAAGCATTGATAACAGGTGGCAGCGATTTTATATTCAATCTTGGCTCTATACGGATAATGGATGACAATGACAAAATTGACATCGACAAATTCTCTGAAACCAGCGCGCTACCTTTTGTGAAACTGAAGCAACTGTACCTTTTGCATGTTTCTATCTAAAATTGCACAAATACTTGAAGACATAATTGTACAATGCATAATACTCGTAACAATGAGAATGAAATTTTCACAGGTCTTTACTGTGATTAGACTTGTCCGCTGTGCCATGAAGTTGGTCCTTCGAGCAAGTGACAAAGAGAGGGGTTTGCCTGCAAAAATAAAAATACATAGCTGGGGGCATTTCCATAACTATTTATACCATAAATCAACTCAGTAAGGCTTTAGAAACATGACTTATGGAGAAGGGAAACTGCACAAATCAAAAAACATCTCAATGAGTCTTATTTAGGTCTGACTTGACGAAAATAGCCTACAAAAATGTGGTGCGTGAGGAAAAAAATTATAACTCGCTTAAAACATTGCTCAACCAAATGAAATTGGTACCGTTGGAAACTTCACACCTTGTGCCTTAAACTCACACTTCAAATTATCTTGAAAAAAAAATTCCAACGGCCTTATTGGGGCTTAATTAGTAGTACTATTGATGTAGTAACTAAAAACATGCTAATTAACTTACCTGCCATTCTTGTCAAAACTGTAATGCACAACTTGAAACAAAAGACATCAAAGTGAAGAGGATGGTTTGTGCTATTCCAATGTCAGCCCAAAATGAAGACAGCACACACGGCATGAAAAAAAATGACAACTAAGAAAGAGGGTATTGCAAGTGATTCTCATGTGCAAAACACTGCAGTTTTCTACTTGACTTGCTCCACTGAGCACAGGTAGGGCCAGGGTCGGGTGGAAGGTCATAAATCTCACCTGCCTGAATAGGCATCGCCAGCCATTTGACAGGGCTTTGTTAAACTAAAGGGCACGATTTTGCAGGTTTTAAACAGCCGTGAGGTGTGAGAATAAGGGGAAGGAGGATTGGTGGTTGCGTGTGAGGGAGGGGGGGGGGTGGAGAGAGAGTATAGACATTGAAATGCAGAAATTATTGCATGGTAAAGAGAGGGTTTGAGTTTGAGTTTAGAGAGAGCACCTCGAGGCGATAACAGTCAAATTGTACTAGGAAAAAGCAAGAGGATAGACAGACTGTAAAAGGACGGTGAACAGGAGAGGACCCTACTTGAGGCGTCCACGAGCCACCCGTTTAGATGGAGAGAGGAGGAGGTGGGAGTAGAGGGAAGAAAGATTGATTGAGGAGGGGAGTGTGTGGTCATTCAAACGCTGGAAGTCTTACATGGGCGACGAGGGGTGTTGGGAAGGGGGGGGGGAGATAGTTAGAGGGGGGAGGGACACCTGTCCAAAGTACAGGAATTATGACGTGGTGGAAGAGGGAGAGGAGACAGGAGGAAGAAGGATTGAGGAGGGGAGTGTGTGGTCATAACGCTGGAACTTTTACATGATAGACGAGGATTGGGAGGGGTTATGGTCAATGAAGTGCAGAAATTATGACATGGAAGGGGGGGGGGGGGAGACGGTTAAGTAGTGCATTGAAGAAAGAAGAAAGAAGAAGGAAGAAAGAAGAAAGAAGAAAGAAGAAAGAAGACTTACGAGTGGGTGGTCTTTAAAAAAAAAAAGTGGGGGGGGGGGGGGGGGGGTTGGGAGAGGAAGTGAAGAAAAAACATTGAAATAAAGAACATCCCGGAGGCAGGGCACAGTGAGAGTAAGGCTATCGTGGATCAATGGAAAAACTATACTATAATAAATAACAATGAAATTTATATATTTACCTTTAAATGTAATTCGTGTGCAATGTATTGTACAGCAAGAGATTCTCGGTACCAGAGAGGGTTAAGAACAGAAAATGTAAAAGTGACATACACTCAATGGTAGGATCATTAGGGAAGCGATATGAATAAATAAACGACTTCTAAAACAAAATGAATATTTTCAATGTTTTCGATTATTTGTCTTTCCCAAGTTTGCCTGTGATATTTCATTGAACTCGGTGCTTCTGATCTTGGAGTCACCAGTTTGATCTAGATTAAGAAACCCTCCCTGACACTAATGAAACTCCCCATTGTACCCGAGCACTGCACGCACAGCTGCTGCCATAATAATTATATAATTTGCTTCCGGGACATTCTCATGCATAGTCATAACATAATATGAACAGCATGCCTACTGTTTCTTGACAAGGAACACTTTGTATGCAAACCTTCCTGTCGCCCCTAAACTGCTCAATAATGATTTACTCAAATCACGACAACATTCATCTCAATCTATCCTAAATTTGCTATAACAAATGCCGAATTGATGCACTGGGGAAACTAATCTTTATGGGCGATCAGTTACGAACAATGGCCGCTCACTGCTCTATGAGACAGTAAACCAGCGGTTCTCAACATCTCATTAGAAAAAAAAAAAGAAGAAAAAAATTGTGGGGGGTGGGGGGTGGGGGGTGGGGGGGGGGCAGCAAGCCTTGAAGCAAACTCAGAATATAGCAAAAAATAAACAGTTGTACTTGGCAAAGTCCTTTTCCTTTTCCTTTGCGTTTATTATATCGTCTCTGTACTATTGCATAGGTGATGTTATGCAACACACCTTTTTCTTTTTGCTGTATTTTGACTTTTGAATATCTCCTATTTTGGTGAAGGCAGTGGCTACGTTTACGGCAGATTACGCTTATACCGCAATAGAACAAAACAAAGAAAGAAAGCCCTGCTGTACGAACGGGAGTAAAGCCGAATAAAGAAAAATGGTGAGTTGTATTCACCGGCTGCCGTAACGGTAGCCACTGCCTTTGGGGAAACTCTTGAGATTGAACCATTTGTTGTTGTTGTCGTGAGGTTTTGTTTTGTTTTATTTAGTTTTAAAAACAACTGTAGATTTGCATAATAATTCAATAATAATTTGGTATTCTTTAACAGTAAGGATCATTTTTATTATCAATGAAATATAATAAGATACAAGCAATAGTTTCTAGTAAATGTGTCCCATTATGTGCTAAGGAAGGACACAGTTTGAGAACTACTTTATACCAATAAATGTATGCTGGCGGTGTCCTCGCTGAAAACTTGTATCTGAGTTCAGGAGGACACAGGTTTGAGAACCACTCCGATCCAGTAGATATATTATTATGCCGACGCTGTCCTCAGTGTATACTTGTATCTGAGTTCGGGAGGACACAGGTTTGAGAACCACTCCGATCCAATAAATGTATGCCGGCGCTGTCCTTGCATGCCACTTTTAATCACCATTTTCAATACAGTAGCGGTTTCCCAGGGGTGGAGAGACTGAAGGGGGTGGAGAGCACTGTTCAAACTAAAGAGACCTGTGCCCCCAGTGTGGGCCCGGCCCTGTCCAAACGAGACAATTAGCCTGTCTGTCTGTGCTACCCGTCCATGTCTCGCCCCAGCACAAAGGGACAGGCTCTCCTTCCTTCGTGACTGTCCGTGCAATCAAGGGGCTTTGTCATGCTCTCTTTCCCTCCCATTCTCTCGCTCTTTTTCTCTTTCTCTCTCTCATCTCTCTCTTTCCCTCTCTTCTCTCTCGTACCGCATCTCTCCCTCCTCTCATTGTCTCTCTCCATCTCTCTCTCTCCCTCTTCTTACTCTCTCTCTCTCTCTCTCTCTCTCTCTCTCTCTGATTCTTGCCAATTTGTTATTCTCTTGCTGATATTAAAATATGTATCATAATAATATGTATTTAGTTACCGTACAAAATTCTGCTCTCTAGGATAGAACCATACTTTATCCTCCAGGTTCTCAGTTCACATCATATCATGTCCTGGACATCGCGAAATGGACAGTGTTATTTGAAGACAGTATCTCCCTAGAGCATTATCACCCATTTTGTGAATTTTGAAAATCGGCCCCATCAATTTTTTCTCCATTTTTTGCTACAGAATCTTTGAAAATAATCCCCAGAATCAAAGACAATCTAATATTTTCTCTTCGAGGTTTGCAGGAAATGGTCTCTGTAACAATCTTTTTTTTTTTTAAACAAACTTAACGTTTTAATTAACGTGAAATGCTCGGGAAAACTACACGCTTTCGTCTCACAGATGTCCATTCTATACAGAATTGGTTTCATAAACCACACCGGTCCAATAGAGAGTTCAAACCCAAACTCCATTGAGAGCAAATTTGACAAGAACTGAAGATAAATGAACAAAGTTGACTTTGCACTTGGCCCTATTCACGGTTAAACCAGTGCTTGAAAGAGTCGTTCACACTACGACAATAGGCTGAAATACACAGCAACACTTGTTAGAACTGTCCCCTCTGAGGGTAGCGGATCTCCTGTTTGTCCATCTGTCACCTAAAACTGACCACTGGCCAGTTAGCCACGCCCACTCTTTAGTGAGACTGGACTGTGTAAAATTAAGTTCAGTCAGGGTTCATGAACAAAAAAAACGAAACTTTTTTTTTTCTTTTTTGTTGTTTTTAATGCATTTCATTATTGTTTCTTTGCAAAATTGGTACGCTACAAAATGTTAAATTCAAATTTGAATGTCCACCATTCGTGCATTCGTGTTTTAACACTAAACCCCATCCCTGGTCTATAAACTGCAAAAATGATGAAATTATGTTATAAAGGATGTAAGGTCTCCCATGTAATCATGAAAGGCTTTTTAACCACTGAGCCTTCAGTTTTACAAAAATCATATATTACGCACAGACAGACGCAAAGGTCTACGGGGGCATAATTTAGAAGGTCCTGAAGTTCGCTATATTTTTAATACTTTCGTGGATTTTGAGCCACAACTGAGTTGAACAGAAAAAAGTGATCCGACATTTTGAGCCGGAAAAAAAAAGAACCCATTTTCTTCAAGGAGAATTAAAAAGTAGGACAGGAAATTTCGTTCTGCGCCTAAATTTACATATTGACGATCAAAACTCAAACTTAGAAATCACATCTGTGTATTCCCCGAGTCAGCTGCCCAACTAGTGTGTATTCATGGCCGAAGAATCGGAAGCAGGAGGCGACTTGACAGAAATTTGAAATCAGTATCAATCTTTCTAAGTTTAGAACTATGGCTAAATGCGAATTAAAAATGTTCTGGACCGTGATATTTCTATCATGAGCAAATCAGGATCGAGATCTAAAGGGACCCGTGTCTTCAATCAAAGCATGACATGATTTCCAGGGTCCAGTTATCGTGATACACATCTCTTTTGGTCACGGTTCTCGGTCTCAGAAATCTTCAGAGGACCACGGAACCAGTTAGTTAGTGACACCATCTGCCGCACTGAACTGGCCAGGTGACATGTGTGTCCAGAGACACAGACCTGACCGGACGTCCCTCTGGACTCGAGTGCGCATGACGCCGAGTTCAACTATCCAGATTAAAACCTGCTTCCTTCTTCTGAACTGACATCCGTACAGAGATGATGGAAATCTATTGACGAATCACGGACACACTTCAAGAGACTTGTTTGATGATGAAAGAGTTGATTTTAAGAGCATCTTGATGTTGTGTGAGTCAGTGGGGAGGGGCACAGTAATTTCCTTTGTCTGGTAAAGGTTTAAAGGGCAGTTACTGGTTTTAACCTTTGTCACGGCCAAGAGTTGGGATTTTTTATTGTTGTTGTTTTTTTGTAGTTGTTTTTGGTCACTGGTTGATTTTTGGGAATGTATCCGAGGTGGGAATTGAAAACAGTGTATCGTTATGTTGTTGCTGCTATTTTCCAGTCTTTTGTTGTTGTTTTTTAATTCACTCGTCTCAATAATGATTCCCATATCTCACTCGCGGGGTGTCTGTTATGCCGTATGATTCAGTGACACTCTTTTATATACGTGTTTACATTTTCTGCAACTTTATCGACATTTCGGACAAAGAAATATTTTAGCATATAAAGGACAAAGCAATGTGGGTGTCTTTGAATGTCTGAGTATGTCATTATGTTCGGGCGTATAAGACACCGAGGCCGTGTAGTCTTCAGAGAAACTAGATAAGGCACCGGGCTCAAATGTTGGCATATTGGGCTCATGCGTTCTTGGAATGAAAGCAACAAAGGAACTCAAAAAAATACTTCCCATTTTAAGTCTCACAATCTAAAAAAAAGGACCTTTTATGGGTCAAAAGTAAGGCATCTCTAAAAATTTCACGTAAGTCCGAGATGTATGAGCGGCTGTAGGTCTTGTTAAAAATCCATCGTTGTTGTTGTTCTTGTTTTGGTTTTGGGGGGGCGGGGGTTGGGGGGGGGGGGTTGATAATATAGATTGCTGTAGAAAGATGAAAGCATGGTATATGTAGCTATAAAGAACTTGAAATAAATATAAAATTATACAGATAACAGGGACAGGAGAAAATGAGAAATTTTGGATTGAAATATTTTTTACTGAAGGATTGCTGCACTCACATCTACCAGCCTCATGTGTATTTCATCTAAATTCAATATTCCAACTTTGCTTTCGTTCCCTATTGACCTGAGGTTATTTTGGTTCGTTCAGTAAATAATGGATTCTTGCTCGATCGGCCGCCACGATTCGATGAAATATATCCATCGGTCAAGACAGGTTCACCCATATTTGAATAAGAAATCTCTAAGACGTCAGTGTTATATTTATATACATTTTTCCACGATGAAACCTGCGAGATTGGACACGGTGAACTTTGACACCTCTGTCGTATATTGGATTGATTTATGTCTCTTTGAAGCCGTGTCAAGAATGGTTGGGTTTTCCCGATGTTCCTACAAGACGCCTAAACGACAGAACTATTTAGATGGATAGATAACCCCACTAAAAATGCTGATCTTAATTTTATATCAGTCTATCAGATTACTGGACAGAATCGGGTTAAAGTATCAATATTAGTTCTTTGGCGGCTTTGTGTGACATAGTTTGTCTATTTTCATCTACCTATTCATCCATCTATCCATCCATCCATCCGTCCGTCTGTCTGTCTGTCTGTCTGTCTATCTATCTATCTGTCTATCTATCTATCTATCTATCTATCTATCTATCTATCTATCTATCTATCTATCTGTCTATTTATCTATCTATCTATCTATCTATCTATCTATCTATCTATCTATCGATATCTATCTATCTATCTATCTATCGATATCTATCTATCTATCTATCTATCGATATCTATCTATCTATCTATCTATCTATCTATCTATCTATCTATCTATCTATCTATCTATATCTATCTATCTATCTATCTATCTATCTATCTATCGATATCTATCTATCTATCGATCTATCTATCTAGCTATCTATCTATCTATCTATCTATCTATCTATCTATCTATCTATCTATCTATATCTATCTATCTATCTGTCTATCTATCTATCTATCTATCTATCTATCTATCTATCTATCTATCTATCTATCTATCTATCTATCTATCTATCTGTCTATCTATCTATCTATCTATCTATCTATCTATCTATCTATCTCCCAGCTGCCATCAGCTTGGGAATACGATTATCTATCATTTTGTTTGCTTGTCCAACCTTTGACCTTCTGTGTGCACGTCTATCCTGGCGCCATGTCTGTTCACTTATTTGTCTGTCTGTCTAGCCAACCAGTCTGCCAGATTACGAAAGGCGACTGCACGAGCCAAAGGTTTACTATACAGGAGCAAGATTTGCTTGTATATGTGATGTGCAAATCGGAATGACATAGAGGAACAAATCTTGTTTCAGGATGATTTCTCATATAATTATGTGGAACAATATGAACATTTGTTTAAGCATTAGTCTAGTGTGCTCTCTCTCTCTCTCTCTCTCTCTCTCTCTCTCTCTCTCTCTCTCTCTCTCTCTCTCTCTCTCTCTCTCTCTCACTCTCTCACTCTCTCACTCCCAGTTTCTCCTCCCCACCTACCATTTCTTTTTCATTTTTCTCTCTCTGTCTGTTTCTCTCCCTCCCTCTCTCTCTCTCTCTCTCTCTCTCTCTCTCTCTCTCTCTCACTCTCGTTCATCTCTTACCGCCTGTCTCTCAATTTTGTTCTCTCCCCCTCTCTCTTGCATTCTCTGTATCCCCTCTCTCTCGCATGGGTCCTCTATCTATCTCCGTCTCTCTCTGACTCTCTCTCTGTCTCTATCTCCGTCTCTCTCTACATATAGATAGATAGATAGATAGATAGATAGATAGATAGATAGATAGATAGATAGATAGATAGATAGATAGATAGATAGATAGATAGATAGGTGTGTGGGTGGACGGAGGGATGGATGAACAAACCAAACCAACGCCCTACTCTCCCGCTCCACCCGTCACCCTTATTCCCTCATCCTCTCTGTGACATCCAGAGTTTGGACAGATCCACGGTTAGCGCGTTCCCCTCAGGAATTGGCCGAAAGGCGATCACCCATGCCTTGACCTCATATCCGGTGTCAGCGCACGCAGGTCAGCCCGAGTCCAGCTGTCGTGGCGCGCTCTACGCTTACATTAGCTGGTGGCTATCGGGAATTGGGGATGGGACTTGACGACTCAAAAACTATCACCGGGACGAAAACGAAAAAATGCAGAAGGCACAGGAAATGAAAATGATACAACTCAACAACAGGCTCTATTGTAACTCTGTGGATGTGTTTGCCAAGCTGAGCGTGTATGCATACATAATTTATTTGACGTGCGTGCCTGCCTGCTTCGCTGTCCTCCTACACGCGTGTCTCCGCATGCATTCGGGGCGTCGAAAAAAATGACGTATGACAAGTTCAGCAGACAATAAGAGTTTTAAGAAGTGTGCGGACTTGATCAGTGTCGTCATTCTCAGTAGAGCAGCTTGACCTTTCCAGCGTAAGCCTGGACTCACGAGGAACAAAATGTCATATTATCTCAATTGGTGTGACAGTGTGAGAGAGTGAGAGAGATAAAGGGGGGGGGGGGGGGACAGAGAGAGGGAGAGAGAGAGAGAGAGAGAGAGACGACAGGGAGAAAAATGCTCATAAAAACCAATGCATTTACAATTTTATTTGATTGGTTCTTTAAAACCACAACAATTCAGATTATGTAAACAATGTCATAGTTATTTGTTTCGTTGTTTTTCTGTGATTTGCGCAGCTCTGATTTGTTTTCTTACTTGCTTGATTTGATTTCTTTTCATTGGATATGATTTAATTTGATTCGCAAAGGTTAAAACTGATTTATTTGATAGTGCTGTGTATTTTACTTATCTATTTATTTATTTAGTTAGTTTTTACTTATTTTGAGATGTTGTAAATCTCAATTTTATCATTCACATAATTCCATGTTTCTGACACGGGCAGGGAAATTATTGCTTTCAGCCTGGTCCTTGATAAATGCCAGTGAGATGAAATTGACCTTTCAAAGCACATCAGTTTGCTTCCGTTCTGTATGCCGCCTCAAGAATACATTATAAAATATATTATGCTATGGCATTCTGAAAGTTTCCAGCTGTGTGTCTTTTCCAGGACTTAACTGCCACTTGACTATATTTTGCTGACAGGAGTAGCGTTTAAATGATACTGATGTTTGTTAAGTGAGTGAAAAAGCAAACACGCTGAGTTCTGAGTCATTTTTCGCCTTAATCACCACCCTTCCTGTGGATTAAGTTTACACATCCAGAGAGAGACAGAGAGAGAGAGACAGATAGACAGAGAGAAAGACAGAGAGAGATGATGATGATGTGATATATATGAACTTATGGTATGATGTAATAATATAATTATACTGTGAATTGATACGATATGGTATTCTCTGACACTGTACGGTATGACACGAGACAATACAATATGATGATTATATGATATGATATTACAATTTTATGATATGATATGATACCCTGATGTGATATGAAACAATACGACCCGGTTCTATAATATGATGCCATGCGATACTATATGACAATAATGACATGGTATCTTATGATAAAATTATATGATATGATAAGATAGGACATGAAAACCCAAAATATATGGACATACATATTTTTAACCTGCTCAAGCCATCTTATTTCCATTTTTATCGATTATTGAAGTTACGGGCTTCTTTTCTGAAATGTCATTAAAGACGTTCGGGTACGGCGATGTGCCACAGACTTCAAGGTAGGGAAAAGGAGCCAATTGGACAGTCGTGGCATCATTTTGCATAGAATTTGGGGCAAACATTTTTTACTTGCACGATGTCGTATTTAATGTGTCACGTGTGGGTGTCCGGATTCATTTCTCCTTGTGACATTTTTAATCTGTCTACTTTTTTTCTTGCAATTCTTTCTTGAGTACAGGATAAGTGGTTAAACAATAGCGTCAGAAATGTCATGACAACTAAAATACATGTCCTGTGCCCATGATGGGGCACGATGTCTCAAGTGGCTGCAATTTCAGCTGTCCCTTTAAAAACATATTGGCAAACTTAGCTAGTTCTGAACATGAAACTAAAAACTAGTTTTTTTGCTTTGCGTCTGAGAAACATGGCTGTGTGGGTAAGTATTGCAGAACATGTCGTCCAGTCTCACGTTCTGGCACATCAACAATTTTTCCCATTTTACAGAGCTAGAGGGGAGTTCTTGTGTATTTTGTGAAAGTGAGATTTGCTATGTACAGACAAGAATGTTTCTACTCATAATTTCAAAACTACTGGAGATATCAATACGTCACTTTTGTGTTTTAAGTTCTGGTTTTACGGCCTCCTGGCACGATAACGGCCATTTTGCAGTTTTCACGGTAAATTTTTGGGTACTTAATTTATATTTGGTATTCAGAGCTTCATCAATTTAAATTTCACAAATAGAATAAAATAATTTCGTTTTAACTTTATTAATACTGGTATAATTCTCCAAAGTTGTTTTGTATAGCTCTGAAAAGAGTTTTGTACATGTGTTTAAGTGAGCAACCATATGGAAGCCGTAACGCAAAACCACTCAAGTCATCGATACGCCTATAATACGTGAGATAGACGAGGAACTGGTTACGTGGTTTCAACGACGATGAATTGGCGTGTACGGTGAAGGCGACCTGAGTTCTTGTTTGTTCCAACTCCCCCGTTTTTGCACAAAATGAGAAATTCGATTTTAAACGTTTGTGCATTTAGTATGATGATAAGGAGTTAGAATAAATCGGTCCTGTGACACAAATTGGTTTGTGCCACAAAGCATTTTAAACAAGTGTCAAAGCTGGTAATTGTTATACCTCTTCTCGAGACTAAAATAATAATATCTCCATTTTTTTGTTTCTCAGAAAATGGAGATACAACAAACAAAACCCAAGGTCTCAGTAATCAAGATGACAGGTTGTTTTCAGTTGAGTTTACTTTCTCAAGTAGTCTTTTCTCCTTGTGGAAAAAATTCGAGAATAAAAAGCGTTTGCATTAAGACAAGTTGATTCGCAAAAAAAAGGGGTCAAAATTGCACCACAATGAATTACTCCCGCCTCTATTTTTTAAATTTTTTTTATAATAAGATTACAGTTAATTTGTTTTACTTACCACAGTAGATGGTTTTTGGTTATCACAATTCCCTTTAGATTTCATAGTAGATATTTTATTTTCTCTTCCATTTTAACTAGGTAGATTTTTGGAGAACTAAAAAAAATATTATGATGAATGCAGTGTTTATGACATCAACTGTTACAAACCACTACATAAAACCCGGCCTGGCGTCCCACCCACTGGCTGGCACAGTAACATTAGACAAAGAGCCGTCACTACACTGTGATTTATGAACTCCCGGCCCAGCGAGATGTTCATCATAGCAACCCCAATGGTTTCTGGTTCATTTCATTGTGTGGTCCCCCCAGCACTCCAGGCAGATTTATGAGTTTCTGGTCTCCTGGCAAAATTTGGAAATTGGACAAAGGGAGGCGTGGTGACAAACTACAAACACAAACAAAACCTATTTTTTGCGAATGGTGAATGGTCTTATTGCGTATTTTTGAAGCACTGTTGCCGTTGTTGTGTTGCTGTTGTTGTTGTTGTGTTATTATTATTATTATTATTATTATTATATTATTTTGATTATGATTATGATTATTATTATTGCCTCTATTATTATTTTATTATTACTACTACTATCATTATCATATTAGTATCATTAATTATTTTATTATCATTATTACACAGAATTATTGTTATAATTTCTTATTATTAAGATTATGATTATCAGCATTATAGTTATTATCGTTGTTGTTACTGTTGTTGTCATTGTTATTTGTTATTATTGTTGTTGTTATATTATTATTCTTGTTATTATTATTATTATTATTATCATTTTATTGTACAATCATGTTAATTTTCTGCCACGGCAGTTTTGTTGTTGTTGTTGTTTTAAAAAAGGCATAAGCTTATGACATATCGTGGCTTGAAAGAAAAAAAGGTTTATTGCTGATCTAATGAAAACTATCTTCCTGCCTGCAGACCATTGAATTCTTAGCGTCTGGGGATTTCATTCCAACACATTTTCTTTTTGTAATTTGCTTTTGTTAGGGTACACGTTTATTTTCTCTGCCTTAACTTATAAAAAAAGGAATAAAACCATAAAAGCGTTATGGCCTGAGGGAAAAATATAGCTCTCAAAAACATCTTCCTCTGTATCAATGGATTGTCAGCGCTTTGGGAATTTTATTCAACTATTTTTTGCTTATTTTTTTCCTTAGGGCATAGCTCATTGTTATTTTCAGCCTCAGCTTATTATTAAAACAAAGGTATAAACCCATGTACATTCGTAAAGATCATGGTTTGTGAGGGAAAAGCTAAAAATGCCAATCAAAAAATAAAAAGCCTAATTTCTCTCAGTTTTCTTTTCTTTATCTACTGGCGCCTACCACTAAAGACACTGACAATGAAAAAGGGACATCAGCATTGTCTGAGTGTCTCCTGAATATAAAATTCTCAGCCCTTCTGCCTCAGCATTCTTAGGAGTTGTTGGCTCGTAATGGCCTCGCTGGGGAGGGGGTGTGGGCAGAGGAATTTAGAAATTATACATCATTATAAAGTATGACAGGTGAAAGACAAAAAAGGGAAGAGGTGACTAAGCAAAAAGGGATATTGCACAGTGAGTGAATCCAGTGAGTGAGGGAGAGAGAGAGTGAGTGAATGGGTGGATGGGTGAGAGAAAGAGAAAGAGACGAAAAGCAGAGGAAGGAGAAAGAGAGCGAAAGAGAGGGAGGGAGAGAGAGAGAGACAGGGGGAGCAAACATGAAAAACAATGCAAAAAAAAATAAATTATTGGAGTGAGTGAGTGAGTGAGTAAGTGAGTGAGTGAGTGAGTGAGTGAGAGTGAGTGAGTGAGTGAGTGAGTGAGTGAGTGAGTGAGTGAGTGAGTGAGTGAGTGAGTGAGTGAGAGTGAGTGAGTGAGTGAGTGAGTGAGTGCGTGAGTGAGTGAGTGAGCGAAGGAGTGAGAGAGAGGGAGAGCTGAGGAATGGAGAGACACGGCGAGAGAGAGACAGAGAAAGAGAAAAAGGATGAGCAAACATGAAAAACAAAGCAAAAGAATGATGTTCGTGATGAGCGAAGGGGCAGTGTGACCGCTAACCAATTTCCAGGCAGGTTCCAGACAAAAACTAGGAAATGACAAAACCTGTAATCTGGTTTGTGTCACATAATTATTCCGTGACTTCACATTTTCTGCCCTGTCGTCAACCAGGTCGGGAAATCTCTGCCCTGAAGGTCAAGGCCGTATTTCATTCATAGCGTGGGAGTAATTAATATAGTTTAGAGTTAATGAAGGACGTTTTCTTTGTCTTCAGAGAATATTGTTGCGGAGAGAGAAGGAGAAAAGGGATGAGAGAGGGGAGAGAATGGAGGGAGAATGGGTGAGGGGGGGGGGAGAAGAGAGTGAGAGAAAGAAGGAGAGAGAGGCTTGAGAGAACGAAGGAGACAGAGAGTGTGTGCGCGAGAAGCTGAAGGAGGGAGTGAGTGTGTGTGTGTGTGAGAGAGAGAGAGAGAGAGATGGGTGGGAGAGAGAGTTCGCGAGAGGTTGGAGGAAGGGAGGCAGAGAAGAGAGAGAGAGAGATTTTGCAGTATGCCATCTCGCAGGGGCGTATATTGCGTTCTACACTGTAAACTGGCGATGCCTGGTTGTGGTAAACATAAAGTGCAAAGCTTTCAACGAAGGTCTAATTTTGAAATGGCGGATGCACTGACACTCACTCTGACTTCTTGATAAAACAACTATATAGCACCAACTGAGTCAATGTGTTCCAATTCAAGTCTCTGATACAAAATCGTAGATATATCGTTCTTTCTGATGTTGATTTTGGAACTCACGATCACACTAGTCTAGTTGCTGTAAATGAAGTCAAACATTGGCAAAAAGAAAAAAGTTGTATGTTTCGGTTGTTGTTGTTGTTTTCTTTTCTTTCTTTTATATTTTTCCTTGAAGAAGGTAGTGGCCGAAATATCGGTCATTTTCTGTCTAACCTTTTAGTTGGCCTTTCATTGTATCGTTTCGGTATTATTTCTTACGCGCGGCTTTGCTACATACAACCTTTTTTTTTGGGGGGGGGGGGGGGGGGGGGCAATTTTTGACATTGCTTTAAGCCTTTCTGCTACCCCCCCCCCCCCAGATTGCTGTTTTTTTTTGTGTGTGTGTGTGCTGTTTTTAGAAAATGGCTGTAAATGAAGGCTAGGTGCTGAAATGGTCTCTCTGACCTCCTGCTAATATAACTAAAAAGCTCCAAGTGAGTCCGTATGTTATATTTCAAGTCTCAGAGAATAATTGCAGTTGACTTGCCAGCCCGAGTGTCGTTCTCTCTAATCTTGATGTTGGAACTGACAATCCCACAAATACGGAAATGAAAAGATAAATCAAAAACTGATGGATCTGACAGATACAAGGAATAAAATTTGAAAAAAAGGTGAGCAGTTAAACAGGATTCCCACAATGACATTTGACCTGGAATTTATAGCTTTGGACCTTTGCTCTTTCCCCTCTTCTTGCGTGATTTACGAGTTCATTCAACTTCTCTCTATCATTTCTTGATCTGTAAAATAAAGGCCAAAGGTTACACTGGGAGATTGGTGTGTGTATTAAAAGTGACAGAAAAGGGCAAAAGGAGTGGAGATAAAAAGAAAAACAAGAGATGAAAGACAAGCTATCATAGTTGTTGTTAGCTCCAAAGTAGAAGCGTTCGGGAAGCTGAATAATTTCATTGAAGAGACAGGTTGTAGAATTAAGAAAATTTTTTTAAAGAGATAAATTTTGCCATGCGGTCCGCTGTTTTTGACTTCTGTTAAAGTTTAATGAAGTCCTGATTTTCAGATTTACGACCAAAAAGATTCTATAACTTGGGTTTCTTCTTGCACCTGATCTTTTGCTCCAGTTCATAAATTAATTTTTGTAAATAAATTAAATCATTATTACTAACAATACAAAAAAAAAAAAAATTGTGATTTTTTCTCAGACCTGCAGAAAACACTTCTGGCTCAGTAGTAAAATGTCCTGTGATTCAGTGTAGTGCTTGGTGATAATTATTGCCTTATGGTAACATGCCATGACGATTTCTAATATGAGGCTTTTGTAATATCTAAGATCTCCAGCCGATCCATTAATGTACCAAGTCTTTTTCTCCCAGCCCTTCACCCTCATTTCCATTACTCACTCATTGTTGTGCCATATTCAGTTGCTAGGCATAAGGCCTTTTTCCATAGATGTGTAAACATTGTTGATCCAAATTGCTTCCTTAATTTATTCTCCTTCATTGAACAGAGAAGTTACTAGTAACTGATAGATGTCTATGACATTGCAGGTCGCTAAATACCTGGGGTATGTGACAAGATGCAGAGACAGAATAGTGGTAGGCCAAGAGACAAAAAAAATTGGAACTAATATGAGGACATATAAGGAAATCAGAACGGATCAGCCTCTATTACGTTAAACATATCACTATGTAGAGTGGATATACTGCAGTTCGAACAAATTAAAAGAGGCATTAGTTATGGCAGATCGGTTATGAGCATTATAAAAAAAGCCATTGTCGAAGTGTGATGGGCTCATCCATGATATTAAGCTGTAACAAGACTGAGAAATTGAAGTTATTTACGAGGGAAAAGCCACTTGTTATACCTCAGTAATGAACATCATACAGAGACAGATCTCACATCCTCATGATAATAACTTCGCGGTCAGAATAAAAAAATCCAATCAAATGCAGCGACCCTCAAATATCCGCCTTTATATCATTCTATTATACATCAGAAGTATCATAAGATTGACAAACAGCCCAGGCAGTGCTAGGGGCCGTCTACGAAATATGTAGTTTGTACGCTTGATTCTGCCGACTTCCTGATTAACTCTTTTCATTAGTTCGGCCTCAATCCCCCGTCCCTTTCTACAAGCTTACAGCCACTAGAATGGTGAATATATCCATGAGAAGGTCTTGATGTGGTGGAACTTTAAGCGGCATTATGTATGTGTTATTTGACTGTTCCTCTCAGAAATACATGTACGATATTCACTCCCACAAAAATCTTAAGTAAAACAAAACTTCTTAACCTTTTCAATACTGAAACAGTATTGCTGTTACCTCCTTACTGTTCCATTACTAAGACTTACGGCTTTTGTTCCTCCATTACCAGCGTTTAAAAATATACATCACTAGCATCATTTAAATCCATATTTACCACTCAAAGTAACTGAAATAGGTGGATTTCAATATAAACTGGATTTGAGAAAATCTAGCTTTCACAGCATCAGTACTCTAAGGGTTAATTCATTACCAGAGTCGAAAAGACGCTCCTACCCCCCCCCCACCCTACCCCACATGTACCCTTTTCATACACTGGTGACACCATTATCCCCGTCTCCCCGAGCTACATATTTCATAGATAGCCCCTTCTCTAGAGGAGAAAGATAAATGTGAGAAAAAGAAAGAAAAATCTACTTTAATTCGAAATGGCGCCAAATGGATAGTGGAACCTGGTTGGATTTAGGACCAGGTTCTCTTTTGACTAGACGGATGGAGGGAGAGAAAATGGAGAAATGCATCCGAAATCGATTTTCTCAGTTGTAATTTTCATATTAAATCATGCTTCAAGAAATGAAATCTTAATTAACCACACCCTCTTTCCCCCAGGAAAAGCCCCCGCCCCCCCCCCACCCCTCCGGACCCCAAATTTTGTTCTCTAAAGAACAGTAATCATTATAAAGGACTCGCCTTCTCTAGTCGTCCCAAATCATAAAATTTCAACACATTTCCCTCTTACTTACACGTAACATGTAACATTTCAAACAGTTTGTGTCCTCTTGTTTGTGATACTTCTTGAGATGTGTGAAAGTTTTGTCCAATGTAAGGATTAGGAACTAACGTTAATCCTGTGAGAGAGAGAGAGAGGGGGGGGGGGGAGAGAGGGAGAAAGAAAAATGGGAGGAAGAGAGGGGTAAGAGAAAGAAAGGAATGAAAGAGAAAAGTAAACAGAGAGCGAGTAAAGGGAGAGAGAGAAAGAAAAAAGAAAAAAATGAAAGAGAGAGTGAGAAAATGGGGGGGGGGGGGGAGAGAAGGGAAGGGAAAGCACAGAAAGGGAGAAAAGAGAGAACTAGGGAAAGAGAAAAAAAAGAGGAAGAGAGGGGGAAGAGAAAGAAGAGAGAGGGAGAAAGAGAAAGGCACAGACACACAGACAGTCACACTGATAAAAGAAGAGGGGCATGAAAGAAAAAGAACAGCGACCACGACCAGATGAGACACGTAGTGAGATTAAGATCTGGAGGAGAGAGAGATAGGAGGGAACGAGAGAGAGAGAGAAAGAAAGGGGGAAGAGAGCGAGAGAAAGAAAAGAGGAAGAGAGGCAAAACAGAAAGAAAAGAAAGAGAGAGGGAAAGAGAAAGAGGAGAACACAGACACAGACAGACACAATGACAAAAGAAGAGGGACACTGAGGAAAAAGAAGAAGAAAGATACTACAGCAAGCAGATGAGACACTGAGTGAGATGAAGATTGAAAATTAATGTGGCAGAGGACAAATTTGAGAAGACGAATGGAGGACGAGGAAAATAAAAATAGAAATGACAGGGAATTCCCTCAAGGATGATGGGTTCAAATAGCATTTCATTTCACGTGTTCTGTGTCACATGACTAATCGGACATGCGCAAACCAGTGGATCATAGTGTGTGTGTTGAGGACTGTATGTGTGTGTGTTCGTCTTTTTCTTGTGCCACAATTTGGCGGTTTTTTATGTGTAATTCAATTACCGAAAACGAGGCTGGTTCTTGAGAAACCACGTGGTATCAGATGACACATGTGAGCCGCACATTATCCGTGTCGTCATCGGCCAGATCGCAATTTCTCACGTCACGTTCGGCTCTCGTTACGATTTATGTCCGACACTCAACGGCATTTTCGGTCAGTGACGTCGTGTTGCATGATCTCATAGCAGGAAGTCCAGGGAGATGGCGTTCCTGTCATGGGCATGAATGTCCTGCTGCGCTGTTATTGTTTTGGGATGTTTATGTGCGGATCTTTGGGTGACGTGACAAGGCAAGAGTCGGTTTGCTGCATGCAGTCTTGATCTCTTCTCTCAGTTCTTCCGGATTCTGCTCCTTAAGGCCTGTTTACACTGCCAAGTTTTAGGAATAGAAAAAAGGAATGGGGGACTGTGTGGGAAGAACTCTTCTGGCTTTCCGTCTTTTGTTTTCCGATTTCCCCCTGTGAAATGCTGTTTGTTTACACTGGTCCGTTTTCTGAATGAGAAACGATGCGCATCGTTTGTTTTGGTCATGTTTCGAAGGTGGAAATCGGAAAGCCAGGAGAGTTCTTCCCACACAGTCCCCCTTTCCTTTTCCCTATTCCAAAAACCTACCAGTGTAAACAGGCTTTTGTGCTGTGTTTTCATGTCTACGGCAACGAGAACGTTAAAAATCCATCAAGCAGTCAACAGGACGAGTGTTTCAGTATGGCGTGTCCTTACACATTAAAATATTCTTTCTACCTGACTATTTGATGGGTTTTTGACCTTTCCGTTTCCGTTTCCATACAATTGAAGACTCGGTCCTAATAGTATTATTCTACAGGGTTTGGGTTTTTTTTCCTTATCATTCCTATCGTTAAATGTCAAAAATAACGTGGAAAAATAAAGAAATATCTCGGGATTTTGTCTTCTAAAGTTTTCAATAATGTTGCGACATCTTGTTTTACTTTCAGCACAACGGTCATCAAAATATCTGGGTGCGAAATCCCTATAGATGACTTGCCAACTGAAGCACTGCAGCGTGCACAGCTAGAGCCGGCAGGATGTAGTCATATTTATAAGCTAGATAAACTAGGGTGCAGAGCCTTACAATTCGCAGGGGTCTCGCAAAAGTTACGAAATTTTCTTGGTATTTTAAGATATTGCTCATTATAAGTAATTAATATTTTCAGCTTTAAGCACTATTTCCAGTGAAAATTACAATCTTTGAGCTAGCCAAATGATAAATAACTAGCTAAGCAAGATTCATTTGAAAAAAATTCTTTGTATAGTTCAGTTTAAATCATTGTGAGATTTCTGGCGTGACTTTTTGAAAAGGACCCTCCGAGCCTTGTATAGCTGGGGACCTCACCTAATCTAAATCTGGCACTATATACATCTGTGTGTTGAATAGGAACGAACCCATAATTATGTCTTGCAAGCTCAAATTGTTGTAAACACAAAATCGACGGAATGGGAACCGCTGAAGACTGCATGCACAGACATGATAGCATACACCCGTAGCCCAATCTCGCTGACAAACACTCACACCCTGGCTCTACTTGACTCACGGGCCCAACTTACACAATGAGCTGTAATAAATAACGAGGGCGGCTGGCGACATGAGTGGATGAGTGAGTGTATTTTGTGGGCTGCCCTGGCTGTGTTCCCCGGGCTCCGGCAGCCGGCGGTCTATGGCTAATTGATTTGAGAGCGGTTATGATCAATCGGGTTCTCTGCGACTGGTCGATGCCGAATTAGCGGATGCCATGTGAACTGGTCCGTGAGCAATAACCCCTCAATTTTAACACTCACTTGCTTTCACTAGGGAAAACATTTAAAGTCTGCATGAACGGAGAGGCTGGGCTGGATTTAAAATATGAAGCGTTTTTATTTTACTTTCCTTCTCCATTTTATTGGCGACAATTAATGGAATCAGATTAAAAGGCAATATTGGAGGCAGTGTGGATGAAATCAAATTTTCATTGCACAGTGAACAAGTAACTTTTTTTTTCTTTGGCGACAAATAATTATGAAGACAGAAAACCACACCATGTTTACTTCTCTGTGTGTATATTATTTGTCTGTGTGTTTGTCTGTTTGTCTCTCGCTCTCGCTCTCCCTCTCTCTCTCTCTCTCTCTCTCTCTCTCTTTCTCTCTCTCTCTCTTTCTCTCTCTCTCTCTCTCTCTTTCTCTCTATTTTAATGAAAATGGTACCCGCGAGCCTCTGATAGCTAAATTTCTCAAACAAAATGTTCAATACTAGCCTACAATAGCAGCGAAAAAAAACCCAAAAAAACTGCTCAACGAAACATCCACGATCTCCCAAACTCTGGAGTTTACATCACTGCACGATCTGACAATGCTTCATCCAGGAAACATAATGGTCGAAAAAATTATTAGGTGTAAATTTAAATATTTTCTGATTCAATTTTTGTCTAATGTAGGTTATGCCTGCTTACGACTTACTGTTAATTAATTATACTTGTCCTTTTCAGACCAATAATGCTGGACTGTTTGTATTTAATTTCTTTCCCTTTATGGTTTGCCATTAGCATGCGAGGATTTGTCATAATTTGTCCATATTTTTTGCAATTGTCAGAAATGTTACCTCCAAATAGTGGCTCCGTCCCAAAACTGTAGAAAATACTGAAATGTTGATTGTGGTGACCAAAAAAAAGACAAAAAATTGGCTTGCTAACTTTTAGTATCTCAGCCACACAGAGACCACGAGACTTTGTTAGCTCATGACATTTCCAGCCTGGAAGGAAACCATCGAACTATGAAGTTCTATGAATATTACTCTTTCCAGATAATGCTCTCTCTGTCTCTCTCATTCAGCAATTATTATGAACTACATCAGATTGGCTATGGTAACAACATTGATGCGCCGTCTCCCATCACTATCCTCTTGCAGGATCAGAAATGTGAAACTCTACTGCAGTGATTTTCAGTCTGTTCACATTGTGGTCATGGCTTCACCTATGAATTGTTTTTAAACAATTTACATCATAAAAACAAGTTAGTCTCAAAGCTTACGCCGAGAATTCCGAGACAACCATAAAACCCAGATATATTATGCCGGTTTCACCTTTAATTCGTTTGAAAACTTGTAGCTTGCTGTGGACGAACGAAATTGTGGGAACATAATTATTCGCATTATGCACAGAAGGAACAATTTCTGAAGTTTGAGTCCTACCTTTTCCACGCCACATTTTATAGTCTAACATTCCTAGCTTTTCCCGTCCTTGTTTTGTATTTTTTAAATAATGATGTTTGTTCTAGCGGTGCCATCTTTCGGCAGTCTGGCGACACTTTCCGGTGCAGCATTAAATTATAGCGGTGTATGAAATAATCAGAATCAAGATGACGGGTAAAGGATAATAATGCTACTAGACAGAAAGAAAAGAGCTCATGTAACACCCCTGCTGTGAAGCTTGCGTTGGCTACCAGTAGGAAAATGAATAATTATCAGCTGGCTACGCTGTGTCACAAATATATGTACAAAAATGCACGAAAAGTTATTTACCTGATCTTTTGACTCCATATTTGAATCAGGACATCTTCTTACATCATCTGCAGACACTAATAAGTTTCAATACCAAGATGCCTGTGAAGTCTAGGGATGAAAACCAGTCTTCTTTTCAAGGGCCTCAGATCTGGAATTCTCTGCATTTGAGAGAGTCTGAAAATTTTATGACTTTTAAACATCAGCTGAAGAGTTATCTTTTTACACTCTGTATAGTCTGAATGTCCATCAAGTTGTTTGTTTTTTTCCTTAGTATATTGTGTGTGTGTGTGATTTGAGGATTGAACTGACGTAACTGTCAAGCCATTAGAGCCTGGTTGTTAATGGGATAGAACGTCAGATAAATGCTATGTGTTGTTATTTACTATTTCTATTATTATTATCATTATTATTATTATTATCATGTGTATTTTTTGTAATCCGGGCCGTTCTGTTTGTCAACAATTGTATAGCTTTGCTTTGGAATCAATATTTGATACATAATCTCTTATTTTTTCTTTCACTGTATCCCCTTCTTATGCTTATCAACACCACTCAACACCTCTACACGGGTCATGTCTCACAAGCTGAGAACCTCAACTCCTTGTTAAGGCTGCCATGTATCACGGCGATCTGGCCAAGCGGATATTAATTTGGTCTCTGTTTTGTTTTATTGTCTGGCTGCTGGGCCCTGGCACACAACAGAAACTTGTGTTGTCGAACTGTGCCTGATTGGCTTTTTTTTTTCAGCATCATTATTATTATTTCTCTGTCAGTATCGCTGTTATTTTTCTACTTTCCTTTCCCTCGTCCGGAATTCTGCTCTTGTGGTTTGTTTTCTCTTTCTGTCATTTCCTCTCATTTGGAGTAGATGGACGGCTTGGCTATGTTAAAGATGGAGCTAGTGAGGGTGGTTTCGAGTTAGTTTGTCTTTCATTCCATGAGCCCGTTGGACAAACAGCTGTGCATGCTGGACTGGGTAGTCAGTGTCTTTTCTTTTCTCTTCTTTTCTCTTCTCTTCTCTTGTGGCTCAGGCAATTTTGTTACTCTGCTTTATTCACTTCTTCCCTCTCCTCAAAATTCTCTGTCTATCTATCTATCGATCTATCCATCTATCTATTCATCTATCTATATATCTGTCTGTCTGTCTGTCTGTCTGTCTGTCTGTCTGTCTGTCTGTCTATCTATCTAGTTATCTAGCTATCTATCTATCTATCTATCTATCTATCTATCTATCTATATAGTTATCTGGCTATCTGTCTGTCCATCTATCTATCTATCTATCTATCTATCTATCTATCTATCTATCTATCTATCTATCTATCTATCTATCTATCTATCTATCTATCAATCTATCTATCTATCTATCTATTTATATAATTATCTATCTCTCTGTCTGTCCATCTATCTATCTGTCTGTCCATCTATCTATCTGTCTGTCTGCCTGTTTATCGATCTATCTGTCTGTCCATCTATCTATCTGTCTGTCTGTCTGTAGTCTCGTGTTTCCGTCTGTCTGTCTGCAAAGCTTCTCTCATATACTCTTATACTCAGTCACCTTTTTCCTGTGCCTCTCTCTCTCTCTCTCTCTCTCTCTCTCTCTCTCTCTCTCTCTCTCTCTCTCTCTCTCTCTCTCTCTCTCTCTCTCTCTCTCTCTCATTTTTCTCTCTCCCCATTCAAGAAATTAATCTCACATCTTAAACTCTCTGTAACCAACTCTTTCTCATCCGAATCCCTGTCTTTTTCTCTTTCCAGTGTAGATTACATGATATAATTACAGAGAAAAACAGGAAACAGGGGGCTCCACCATTTCTAATGCCACTGAGCTTAACTAGTATAACAGCGCCTTGCAACTTGCAATCCGTGTGGATCTCTAACTAGCGAGCCTGCAATCTTTCATCGCGCAATTTCAATGGATGTTTTATGATAGTCTTTCCACATATCTCATGCAAGGCAATGTCGAGAGCTTCATTGTTGCTTAACATGTTATGTTATGTTACGTTATGTTATGTTATGTTCTTCTTGTCTTTTTATATGGAACGTTCCTGGATGATAAGGTGTAAGGTTAAGGGGCCATCCAAAAAGTGCCTACATTTTGAAATGGGGTGCCCCGACTGTGCGTGCATGAGTTGGGGGGGGGGGGCGGGAGAGAACCTATGTTCGCTTTTCAATTATGGTAACTGGTTAAATATTTTAGTTCTAACATGTTTGTTTTAACCAAATGAGTGTTAGGATTGGATAGGAATAGAAAGTACACCATGTATCTCATGTCTCGTTTTTCAGTTACGGTAAGAAATCAAAAAGTTTGGTTTAATTTATATATTTGTTTCCAGCGAAATAACTTGTAGGATTGTGTCAGTATCGAAAATAGTATGAGTCTCATGACGCAGTCAAACGCTACATAATGCAAAACGTCTCTTAACGTTTAAGAACGTTAAGGTCTTGTCGTGAACATTCACCTTTCCTATGCTCATACAAGAGGAGAAGGGAAGCTGAAGCCAAACGTATGGAAACGGGCATGGGGGAAGGGGGGGGGCGAGAAGTGGGGGAGGGGAGGGGTCATGAATTGCCAAAATTGAGCTGACACACTTTATGGACCACCCCTGAGAGAAATGCGAGAGGGGGGAATAGAGGGGGATATAAAGCCTATAAATCAAATTAATTCTTGATGTGTCAGAGAGAATACATAGCCATTGATATGAAACTGCATCCGAGCGTATGGAATGCCATATTAATGATATCATTTCCATAATAATGATAATATTGTCCTGAATGTGGTCATAATCATATCACGCTTTCATGTAACATTGTATCCGGCTTGATATGATATTCCTCACGCTAGAGCATTCATTCGGGCGTTACACGTAATTTTCTGCTCTCTGTGCATCATTTAATTATATCATTACATCAGGCAGTCAACATGATTATATCACGCCTGTCAGATATGCAAATGACGTACGCCCGTCAAATGAATGTATGAACACTGAATTTCACCTGTGAAAGATCGCCTTTCCTGAGGCAAGACTTTCAGGATTATGCACTGTAAAAATACAAAGGTTTCGTTGAACGTGCACGTGTACATCATCAAAATATTATTCTGTTTTATTCACTACTATATTATGTGCCCTATACATTGTATTGCCTCTATGCATCACTTTATAATCATTAAATATACACTTATGTCCCATACACCAAAGGTATTACTAAATCTAGTAATCAGCTATCATTGCTATCTTGCAGGGTTAACAGCTTCCTAGGCTTGGCAACGCTCTTTGTGTATTATTATCATTACACTTAATTATGGCCAATTACGCGCTGTATTTTACCCGGCCTGTATCACCACCCTTTAAGATGGCAAATGAATAGCCAGCAGATCATTGTGCAAGTCACCTCTTGTCGGCTTTGCGTTGAAATCACACTTGTCTCTGGCTTAGTTATTTCATTTGATATTCTTAAATATACACGACAGGACCAATCATCATGACAATACTTTGTTGTGTGTAGGATCTGTATAAGAATGTGTAAACTTTGATGCCCTACCCAGGGATACACTATAATATATATGTGACGTAGGACTGTGGGAGACAGGATTTGTAACAAACAGTAATAACCATGGTTACCCCTTCGGCAAACTGGGAAGCAGGGATCCTAACGATATGGTACACTCTTAGCAATGGTATCTGATTTGGAGTGTTTCTTGTAAAGGGAATTTTTTTTTTTCAGACGCTTATAAAACTATGTCCTACTTCTGACGTCATTATAGATCAGCCGCGCTTAGTGGATACTCGGATTCTTAAAAATCCACAGCCTCACAATATTTCGTTGTTTGCCCAATTACTTTTCAGAATAATTTATCCATAAATTGGCTCACTAAATACTTTGCCCATCTCATTGCTTTCCGTCTACGAAAGTTTCACGATACAAGGTCCAGCCATTTAAGTGAGAACATCGCTTTCAAGTTACCAAACTGTAGTAGGAGACACGAGTATTTCTTCAGCCCTCTGTAATGCCCAGACATATATACATATTCACTTAGTCACATAACAATTAGAAATGTGAATCCGGCAAAACTAATTTAAAGTGGTCCAATGAACGCAGGAATATAAATATAATAATTTCACGGGAAATTGTTTATTTTCTTGGTAAATTAAGAAAATACCAATTCTAGAACACGGGGCTCTTGTGACGTGTTTCTGAAATGGAATCCCAGGCACTAGAGGTTTAAGTTACTCTGTCTCTGTACACGCTTGACCGAAGGAGACAGCAATTCCAGCAACTGTCATGTTCGAGACAACTTTAGAAATCCTGGACAGAACCAATTGAATAATATATTTTTGTATTCAATTCAACGAATGTCCTTTACATTATTGAGCGGAGACTGTGGGAGCCAGTAAAAAGAGACTGATGCGCTTGTTCGCGTCTGGCTTTGCCCAAGAGATTTCTCATTCCTTACAATGGGTTTGTAAGGAGGCTCAGACTAAAACAAGTAAACAGGCAGGTACATGCTAGGAGTGAGCAAAATGCCAACTATCTAGACAGAGACAGTGGAATGAAGGAGTGAGACAAACCCCAAAAAAGAAGGAACATTGCGGCCTTAAATCTTGTTTGTTCCACTCCACTTTTTGCACAACCGAGAAATTTGACGTCAAAGGTTTGCGGCTTTAGTTATTATGATAAGGAGTTAAAATAAATTAGAACTGTGAAACATCTTAAGTGCCACAGAGCATTTTAAACAGGTGTCAAAGAATGCATTTGTTATACCTTTTCTACATACTAAAAAACCTCCAGTTTTTCAGAAAATGGAGATAGATAAAACAAAGAAGAACTAAGGTCGCGATAATCCATATTATGATATGATGGTCAGGGGCACAAATTTAAATATTTTACGTCGCGTTTGCCACACAGGTTTCATATGAACAATGTTGCACATCACGCAGTCTGGAGATTCGACTTTGCTCGAGAAAGTACCAGGCAAATCTGGAGCGGGAATCACTGCAAAGAACCAGCTTCAGGCTGATGGCTCACCGAGTCAAGCCTGTTTCATCTCGGTTTTAGTGTGAACTGTGAACTTTGGAGTTGCTCGGGATCTGGCACACTGGCGAGACAAAAACAAGTCTGTGTCACCCATTCAGATGCGTCTTAGCTGTCTTGAGTCTGCTGGCAGAAAGAGAGACGCTGCACCCTGAGACTAAACACACGCAAAACAGACTTGACACCAGCCTAACTTTCGTTTTTACGTGAAATCCAATCCAAAATGCAAGTTGATCCGGAACGATTGTTGAAATTAGATATCACTCTACGGTAAACATTCCATAACATTGTGCATCAAAAACTGTATGTCATGCTAATCGAATGTTTTTAAGTTTTATTTACACCAACCATTAAAAAAAGGGAATCAAATATCTTGCCTTGTCTGTTCTTTCTCAGATTTAGTGCAGATTCAAAGCGCAGATAGGCAACGAAGCCAGATTTGTTTTAGGATTAAATTGACAAACCGCCACATCGAACACGGTGCCGTGCCGTGCAGTGCCGGGCCGGGCATAAATTGAAGTGTGCTGCAACCTGCTGACCCCGGTCTGCACAAGCTAGTTGGTTGCCAGAGTATCCTACCGTGCTGACATTTTCCATTGTGTTTTTTTGGTTTCAACTTTCCGATTTCCATATGGAATTCATGAATGATTAAAGCAGACAGTTGGGCGTTTTGGCAGGAAGATCTGCCGCGCAAGGTTTCAGTGCGCACGGGGCATTATCAGTTACGATTCACGCACGTGCTGCTCATAAGGGTCATCAACTTTTCATGAAGAAATTTGACAAACAATGAGATTATGCGAGTGGTTATTGTTGTTGTTGTTATTGCTGTGGGTGATGATAGTTGTAGTGGTTTTGACTCTAAGGATGATGGTGGTTAGGCTTTTTTTTCCTGCCGAGTGTTTATTTGTGTATTTTTGTTGCTGTTGTTGTTGTTGTTGTTTAGAAGGTGGGAAGGACATGTTGATGGCTGAAGAGTAGGGTCTTGCTTAGTGGTGGCGTTTTTTCTATAATGAAATTATCAGCAGGTCAGTCGGCTGTTGCTACAGCACTCGTCGCTATTATCATAGACAATGTTCCCTATAAGTATTTCATCATTAAATTTTGCATAATTATCTTGAAAACGTGTATGATTATCTCTGTACCTATGGAATTATGACAACTTCGGCCCATCTTCTGAGTCATTTTTGTCCAGATATGTACCCACTATTACATCATCCTTCCGGGATTTTTGTTTTAAAACACCTGTATTTATCGTCTTGACCTTATGGAATTTCGTTAAAAGAATTCTAATACAACTGTAAACTTTCCTTTGAGAATTAACTCAAGCACTTTTAGTAATTGCTTTTAGTCGCAGGATGCATATTTAGATGCGATCTTGTGAAATTGTATTCTCGCCCTTAGTTCTTGTTTATTCCAAGTCCACTTTTAGCATAAGTGAGAAATTCAATGTTAAACGTTTGCCGCTTTGGTTATTATATTATGATAAGGAGTTACTATAGATCGGAACTGTGAAACAGCTTGATGAGTGCCACAACGCATTATAAACAGGTGTCAACGTGTGCATTTGTTATACCTCTTCTACATACTAAAAGATTTCCTTTTTTTTTTCTTTCAGAAAACGGAGATAGAACAAACAAGAACTGAAGTCGCGTATTTCTCATGAAAAGATTTTCAAATAAAAATACGTATCTCAATTTATCTGACATTTGAAGTGATTGCTTTAAAATGTCACCAAGAACCTAACAGAAGATGCAAGTCACATACTCATACAGACAAATACCCACCCGCACACAGGCTGTACGATGAAAAAGTTTCCTGAGAGCGAGAGAACTGACTCACGGATAGGAAGATAATTATAGGCCCAGTTGCGCCCGAGCCACGACAAATTGCACATTTGACAGATCTGACAATCTGTCAGCCAGGCGTTGACACTCACTGGTTGATGTTAGTGGTGACATTATAATCCCAACTGTTTCGTCCTGTGACGTCAGTGGAAATAACATCATTAAATCAGGAGACAAAGATACATGCAACTGTGACCGCGTTTTACTGTCTTTCTTTTGAGAGATTTACAATTATATAATATGCATACATTCTTCATTTTAATTTATTTTTTTTTAATTTGTAGGCTCCTTCACACATTCTATATGTTTCTTTCTTTGATTATTCATTTCCTTGTTTTGTTTTTTACGCATACAGATTTGGCTTTGTTTCGCTTTCATTTTTTTTTTTATTATTGTTTTGGACGCTACCGCCCTGGTGCGCACGAGGAGCTAATGAACTGCAGTCTGATTATGTGACACAGAAAAGATAGGCGATGCGGGAGGCATGTTTCAATTACGTCACCAAAACTGTGGTGTAGGCAGTCATGCAATGTTCCAAAGGCATTTTAGGTGCAAGCGGTTTAAAAATTCGAAGAAGGGCAAGTTTTGTGACGACGAACGAAACCAAATATGTGACTGGTCTGTTTCAGTTACAATGCTTCGTCGCCATTTTGGGTACCATTAATTTAAAAATTCAGGAAAATGGATGTCACTTTGTGTGACGTCAAGAGGAACTAACCATTTCGAGGTTTTGTGATAGACCAAACTGTTATGTTTTTTTTTCGTACTGACTTTCCTTCAAAACAGAAATTTAGAAATTTAGATTTCTTCGCCTTGAAGTAACATTTTGCCGTACCTAATAAATTTTCCGAAGCTGTTGTGATTACATTGGGAATTACAGCTGTTTCCAATGCATATTGTAGGTCATATTTTCGCTTAAACAAATGAAGCCGCTTTGAAATGTTATCATGCGTTACTGGTTTATCATTTTTATTATTAACGCTGTTTCTACACAACCATAATTTTCACGGCAATACATTTAAAGCCAAGAGTTCGTGAAACAGTGAAATAAATCAGTTATTTATCGACATTTTTGTGTATCCAACAGTTATGTGATTTGCTGAGATTTTTTTTAAAAATCAGAATTGAAAACAAAAAAACAAGCTTGGGAAACTGTCTGCTTCATGACTGTTTATGTCACTGATTTCTCTCACCGCCCCCCCCCCTTAGCTTAATCGCCTCCCCCTTACCCCCTTAATCCTTACTCACCCCCCCCCCCTCCCCCCAAAATAAGAGAAAACATATCTCTCCTGTCGGCTGTTATCGTTATCTCCCATTTGATTGCATGTTCAAACGCCCCTGTCATCTTTACAAACAAAATGTCCAGACTTTTTTTTAAAACCATTTCCTAATCAAAACCAATGGTGCAAAGGAATTCCATACGCTGGTGCTTGAATTGAATACAAAACATTCAACAAACAAACAAAAAGGGTTAGGAAAGAAAGTAAAAGGTTTACGGTAACCACAGCTGCGGATTAATCATCCTGTATTCATTTGTGGATCGTAATCGTGCCTTTGATCACAAATAACGACAAACTGGATGGTTGGCCCGTGTGATTAGGAGACGACCTCTCCCCGGTTCAGCTCTTCAAATTCCCTTCGACCTCCCTCTCCCACACCCACACCCACACCCACCTCCCCTCCCTCTCCCTGCACCCAGGTTTCCTCCCAATCAAGAGGTTACAGTTGTTGTGAGGAAAAGATGAACACGCTACTCATGCTCTGGGGAAATGCGCTCCAAATTTCTCTGAAGCCATGGCTAGTTCGATACCATGCATGTTCCATTCAAACTGACATTGAGTACCCAGACAATCGACACCAACTAAATGTGATTCTTCGAGTCTTCCATGAAAGAAACACTATTATTTAAATATTATTTGATTGAATTCGATGTTTTTCGTTTTAGCGTAGTCTTATAGCTCTGCACCATTCAATATTGAAATATAGCTTTACAGTGTGCACTTTGACACATTATAGTAAACGGCAAAGATATAGCAAATGTGCCATATGCAATAAGATGAGACAGCAAGCGCGTTTCCGCCCACAGATTTCATACAGCCACCCAGAGGAGTAGGCGCGGAAGTCATGGACAATGCCGTAATTCACTATGCCCATGTAGGGCACATACTGCATTTTGTTCACTATTCAGTTACCCGTGGATACAGTGAGGTAGCGACTATTTGAGCCGGGTAGTCAGAATGTTCACCTTTTGCCAGTTAATAGTGCTGTGGAGAACTAAATTTTCAGGAATAAAATAAAATGTGCAAGGAGCAACAACACAGTGTGTGAAATGCTTTTCTGCCCTGATTTGATTGTCAATATAACCCTTTCAGGAAATAACAAATTTTACTATTAATGACTTTATTTTTAATTAATTTTACACATAAAACCATTACAGTTATAGTATATAACAGACATTTTTCTCACGAAACCTTTCTGTCCTAGAACACGGACTGGAGGTGGGGGAGGTGGGGGAGGTGGGGGGGGGCTTAACTGTTGCCTGGTCAAATGTTAGTGTTGTTTTCGTTGTTTTCCAATTTTAAATTCATTGTAAAGTTTGTTACGCTGGGCTTTGTAACATACAACCTTCTCTCTCTCTCTCTCTCTCTCTCTCTCTCTCTCTCTCTCTCTCTCACACACACACTCTCTCTCACTCTCTCACTCTCTCTCTCTCTCTCTCTCTCTCTCTCACTCTCTCTCTCTCTCTCACTCTCTCTCTCTCACTCTCTCACTCTCTCTCTCTCTCTCACTCTCTCTCACTCTCTCTCTCTCTCTCTCTCTCTCTCTCTCTCTCTCTCTCTCTCTCTCTCTCACACTCTCTCTCTCTGTCTCTCTCTCTCTCTCTCTCTCTCTCGGTGTCTCTGTCTTTCTCTCTCTGTCTTTTTCTCTCTCTCTCAGTCTTTCTCTCTCTCTATTTCTCTCTCTCTCCCCCTCTCACTCTCTCTTTCTTTCTCTGTCTCCCTCTCTTCTCTCTCTCTCTCCCTCTCTCTCCCTCCATACTTTAACTTTGATCAAGTGCATGTCCACTAAAACTGCATTTAAATTTTACACAATTCTTTCACCAGTTTTCCCACAAATATCGTTGGCGAATATCTAAGAGGAAAATCGTACCCTCAGAATTAAATTTGAGGCACATTCGTATCGAAATCAACAGGGACAGTATCGAAAGAGAAATAAAACTCAAGTGCGATTACGACCGCCTGTTTAATGAAATTTTATCCCCGCGATTGAATAAAAAAGACCATGATGCATCCTCGTGCGCATCTTTCGCGCAACCTCAAAAGCGAAATTTTAGGCTCTCATCAACGTCTAGTGCTGCACAAAAAATAGCAGAACTTGTTCGTGCACTCTGTTCTATGTGTTTATTTATTTTGTTTTTTTCTCTCTCTGTTTATAATTATTTAAAGTATTCCTTTCATCTTTTATACCCCTAGCAATTTTGTTGTTGTTTTAATAGACATCCCTTTTTCTAGTTTTAGCGAAACAAAATCCGTTTTTTGTTATGTTTATTTTTCGTTTCAATGAAATATATTAATCAGAAGTTGCAATGCTCATTCTAATTTCTGCCTAATTTTTTTTTTTTATTAATGAAATTTTATACCGTCGAGGGATCCATTAATAACATCTATACTAATAAAAGTGAAACTTTACGACAATTGCAGCGCGCCTTTCGCTACTCCTCTGTTAATGCTGATTCGGTGGCCCTCAGATTTTATACAGCGCTTAGTATAGACTGTCGTCGTGTCGCCGGCACAGAAAATACAAAAATAATTAATAACTCGCAGAACGTTTGTATTAGTTTCTAGGTTGCGACACATTGGCGTTCGATCTATTTTTTCAGCAAATTAATGTAATTGAGATTGGTTCCGGTATCTGTATCATCACACTCACAAAACAACTTCCGGTTAGGACTGGTTTGAACGATGAGATTGAGTTGTAAGACTATCAAGTATGAAACTTTGTGTGTCCTCAATGTGCCTAGAATAGGAAAAAGAAAGGGTCTGGAATTGGGAGATTGATACCGCAGGGCCAAAAGTACAGGTTTGTGTTTTCAATATGCCTAGGATTAGGAAAATAATATTTCTTTTCCATTAACACATGAAGTTATCACATCCTGCGATGTGTTCACTAATAAACAAACTAACCCGTGCGCAAATCATAGCAGGGATGCTGGCGAGTCGCGAAGGACGTCAACGCGCAAAGGGATAGCAGTAAAACGTATCCAAAAACAAACAAACAAAGACAAATAAAATAAAACTAAAGGAACAGGCAAAATGAAGCAGGTCCATTATCATCACCCAGAACTGAAACTAATAAATCGATTTATCCCGGGCAGGGCCGGGAACTCAGCTAGTATAACATAAAATACGAGAAAATGAATATGACAACAGAAAGAAAAATGAAAATTATTCTCATAAAGATAATCCAATTATCATTTTACGTCTTAAATGATCACTGACATAATTTGAAATTGGCCTTGTATTCATAAATAATCTGCCTCCCCCCCCCCCCCCCTTTTTTTAAGTTTGAAAATTGAATATGGATTGCACGACAAATTTAATATTTTACTGTAATTTACCACGTTCTATGTGTGGATTGAGGGTGACACACGTCATAGACTTCTAAATGTTGCGCTCTAAAAAAAAACTAATTGATTACAAAACAGGAGGAGGCAAAAACGGGGGTGGGGGTGGGGGGGGGGGGTGCAGGAATAGTTTCATCTTGATCACAGTCATCATATTTCGTTTCCTGGAAAACAAACATTAATTTTATATAATACTAATAAAATAAATATTTATATATGACGTTTCAAACGCGTCAAATGCAAGATGTAAGCTTTTGCGTTACGCAGTCATCCTTCAAGTCACAGTCACATTCCAATACAATCCCAGCATAGGAGAACGATCAGAAACAGCTGTGCCTGCATTCCATCCATCAAAAGCGCGTGTAATCAGGAGTTTCTTGTCCTGAAGATTTTTCATTTATCTATATACAGTTGTCCTTTTCGTGCATCAGCATTCCAAATACAGACAATATGGCTGGTGAGAGGGTTAATTAGATATGAAAGTCTTCAATGTACAAAAAATATATCGCAAAATTCGCCCAAGAATGTTATCTAATTAAGATGTCCAAAGTGTTCTGTTTTCGTTTACCTGTTACCATGGAAACCAGATGTCGTAAACATAAACAATGTCATCATAATTATTTGTCCCGACGAAAGAACGATGAGAAGTACTGCTTAAGAAATATTTTGTGAAATATAATACCGACTGGTTGAAAGTACTTCTATAAATTAATCAGTTAAAGAGATTGCTATTTCCGTGTTAGCCCCAGGACAGAATGAGGGGCGGAGGAGGATGAGTGGGAGACGGTTCGGATTCTGTTTTCTCTTGATGTCTTAAAGTAATGTGTGTGGGAGATGGGGGGGAGGGGGCAATGATTGGGCGAGCAAGAGAGCTAAAATGTGTGTGAGAGAGAGAGAGAGAGAGACAGAGAGACAGAGAGAAGGGAGGGAGAGAGGGGCAAAGTAATATGTGTGGGAGACGGAGGTCAATTACTGGATCAGCAAGAGAGCTAAAATGTGAAAGAGAGAGAGAGAGAGACAGAGAGAGAGAGAGAAACAGAGAGAGAGAGAA